>CM043114.1:29208262-29518504 GCA_023701765.1 Hylyphantes graminicola | reverse complement strand
CAAGATTTTTGAAACCACATTCCTAATGCTCTTCTGAGCAGGCTTCACCATCTCACATCTTTGAGTGCCTGGGCACATCCATCAAGATTTCCTGGGTGGTCCGTTGATGGTCCTGGATTTCCTTGAGGTTTTGGACTCATGGACCTTGTCTAGATCCACGGGACTATGGGGATAGGAAAAGAATTAAAGTTAGCATTGGTGTAATACATGTAATTAAATTAAATACTGGGGCTGTGTAACAAAACGCAATTCTCACTTACCACTCAATAAATCAATGCATTGAAAGGTATAATGCAGAGTTACCCTTATAAGGTAATTCAGTTAGGGTTTAAAGTTTTTTCCACTGAAGCCGTATTGTCTTTTCGTATTTAGCACTACCCTTAAAACCTCAAAAGTTCTAAGGCAGCTACCTTTGCGCATGCGCAATTTCCTCAAAAATGTTATTTTGACGTCCGACAGATAGTAGGAACTCAAGTACCAAGTTTGAAGTCCGTGACTTTTACTTCAAGCTGTTAAGTGGTTTCAAACAAAGAGAAATAATGCAGAAAACTAGTTTTTATATGCCAAGTTTTCTTTCAATAAGTAAGTCTGAAATGAAATAGGGCAGCTAAAAAACGTCAAAGCCGATCCAAAATTTATAATGGCATTCAAAAATGGGTTGTTAATATGGGAATTCTAATTAAAAAAGTATATAACAAAATAATTACAATACTTTTTTAGTTCTATTTCTGGAGAAATCAGATATTTTGAGTTAAGTCACTGTTGCAACAAGTAGCAACTTCACTCAGCTCTTAGAACACTCATCTCTTAATTTAAACGTCAACACTGTCCAACACCTGGCCCCGGGAGATTGCAATGAACGTTTTAATTCCCAAACTGTTTATTTTTAAACCGAACGGCCATTACACACAGTAGCGGCCCAAAGGGGAAAACACTGCTCCCCCTCGGCGCTGATGGAGCCGCGTTTCCCATAGAGTTTAAAGAAGTAACGGAGAATTGCTGACTGGAATCTTAATACAAAAATCCCGGTTTCCAACCTGAAACCGTTGATCGCCTTGTAGTAAGCCCAAAAAGACCGCTTTTGCGCCGAAGTATTTGGCGCCATTTTCCTGCAGTGGGCAGGTTAGGTTATGGGTGTGAATAATTCGTTTGCCCACTAAAGCTACACGACGCTATTGGCGAGGGGCCATCGGTTATCTTATAACCACAGTCAAGTACTGACGAGCCGACACCTGAATCGGCCACCCTCAGCACAAACCATTAAGGGCGACATCGTACCGCAGCATTGGGACCTGTATTGATTGAAGGATATTTAACGTGCTCTATCTACTACCATCTACATCGGGGACACGGGACTTTACTCGGTCAGACAAGTCAAAAAGTCAGGCAATTTGCTGCATGGGGCCATTTTGCCAGTGCAACCTTTTTATAAACAAAGAAGTGAAATCCACTCCGGGGTTAGAGAAGTGCATATTTTTGATTTTGAACTGGAAAGGATGAAGTGAATTTATTAACTCAGATCTGAGTTTAAAGTGAAATATCACTCGTTTGGATGGGGATCCTGTCCGGTCCGGAGGGAGGGTTTAACACTACACAAAGGATCCACTCCGTAGGAGAAGTGCATCTTTCTAGACTGGCCAGAAGTGAAAATTAACTCAGAGTTTGCTGAGGTTTAAAATCGCCTCTTTTCGTTTTATAAGAGTGTAACTAGAGGCAAGTATTGAAGAGTACAAGAGGGAGAAAAACCGCTTGATTTCTTAGGAGGCTTTCTCAATAGCCTCTTTGGCGATGATAGTGAGAAATCGCCTAAACTGGTAACCTGGTGGTATAGAAAATGGTTTTTACTCACTTTTGTTGTTTTGTTTTTTCTTCTTTGCTGTGTGATCCGTGGCCAACCCTGATTCATTGCCAGAGATCTGTGACATGAGTCACACGGATCTAACCGCGAATGAAGAACCCGACAGAAAAAACCGCGTTACCTGTCACCAACCATTATGTACCCGCCAAGCCGAGCACCTTAGACACCAATTAACGGAAGATTTCTCCTAATAAAATCAAGCGGTTTCTTTCATTTTGCTTATCTTTCAAAATGACTTGGACCATTGTTGCTAAGGGCACTCAATAACTCAATCCTATAACAAAGCATACTGAAAATTTTGATATATTTCAGAACAATAGATGGCTTAAACTCATTGTTGTGGTTACTGCAGTTGTTTTAACGGGCCACGGCAGTTTTCTTGGAGTTTGAACATGACAAACTACATCGACTTGCTGATTTCTGACTATTTGATTTTGAAAAAACTACAATTACAAAGTATATTTTTTATTAATCTAGTGTGGTGACAGGAGGACGTATGAAAGGATGATTTCTGACAAACTTGTGTGGAGGGAGCCATCAATCAATTTGTAGTAGTAAGCCCCAAAAACAGACCTCTCGGCGAAGTGTTTGGCGCTTTTCTAGCGTTTTTGGAGGTAGCATTGACAATCTACATCGACTTTTTACTTCCGCTCCGCCTTATCTGATTAAACCAGTGATCTTGCCAGTAGTGTAGAAAAGAAAATTACTCAGCCAACTTGTGTAAATCAGATCATATCTACTTACACAGTTCAACAACAGGCGCAGCATAATTTTTAATTTTAATCAAACGCTTTTTTTTAAATTCATAAAATTACTGAAGTGACACGTTTTTAAACATTGAACTATGAATATCATTAATTGATGAGAGTGTTTGTTTGGGCTAACTACTAAGGGGTTACTTGGCGATGCATTTTTGACAGCCTTCACTTCATTTATCGCCAAACATCTCCTTCTTTTCTTAACAATGCGTTTTCCAAGCTACAGCTCCTCATTCCGAGCTGAAAAGTTCGGTAATAAATTTGTTTGGAGCGGCTCAGTGGCTGGAGAGGCCCTCGTAAGCCCAAGATGGCCAAGGTGGCAGGTTCGAGCCTTGGGGTCGAGCCTTGTGTGATCGTCGGATTTACTGGATGGATGGGTGAAAATTCTGGGCTTATGCATGTCAATGCTATGATGATATATGTTGGGCTGAAAAAGATCCATGATCCAGGTCCATTTGCCTGGGTTCTCTCGGGCCAAAATTAAATCTCGGCATACTTCCGGCATACGGTTACATCCAACAGAGAGCTCAAGATTCATCATTGTTGATTCTCTGTGCGTCAAAAGTGTGTGGTGTGTGGAAAGTGCCACATAAAATGGCTCTCAGTTTCTAGGGGATGTGCCGAGTCTGCATAAGGCGGGCTTGATCAGGCCATCCTGTTGTTGCTATCGCCAATGTTGCTGCCCCATTAGAGGAGAGAAATTTGTTTGCCTTAACTTAACTTGGTTTGTTTTGGGATTGCAGATGGTAATTTTGGCCACTTTTTTTGACGGCTTCACTTTAATTTTGACTCCCGTCCAAGCATAAATTAAAAGCCAATTTCGGAATTCCTGCTTCCGACTCTAACGCGTTTTCCGACGCGGTTGGGCTGAGGAGTAGCTGAGGGGAGCCAAAATGAGCGTTAGGTCGGAAGAGATTTATTTGTCCACTGGGGCGAACGGTCAAGAGATTAGAGAAGAAGGATAAGCTTGTATCGGCCTCTTCTGTCCCAGGGGGTCAGGGGGTAGAGGGGATTCTGAGGGGGGGAACCGTGAACGTTTTAGGAGGCTTAGGGGAGTTGACAGCAGGGGGGCAATCCTTAGAGGTTGTGGGAGCAGCGGATTTGCAGGGGGAGGTGGTTGGCTACTTAGGGGTCAGTTGGGGCAGGGGGGACAGGTGAAGGGGGGTGCTTAATTCTTACCACGGTTGTGGGGGTGGGGGTGGGGGGGGAGTTGGAGATGAGGGGAGATGAGGGGGGTGGAGTTGGTGGTGGAACAAAAGACCGTCGTACACTTGTTTTATCGTAACCCCCGTAAATTTTAAATGATTATAATTTTTCGGGAAAACAAAAATTGTGTTAAGCGGTTATTGGTCATTTTTAGCTAATATAAGGTCATTTGGTCATTTTTAGCTAAGCGTTAACTCTGTAAAGACTCATTCATTGTAACAAAACCCTTGAAACATTAACCCTTTACAAAGGATTAAAGATTTTTGCTTTAGTCCTGTCTGTCTGATACTAATCCATAGATCAAAAAATAAGAGCCATACGGACTTTATATAGTATACGAGTTCTTAGTATACTTGCCGTGCGTACCACATAACGAGGCAAATCAAGAAAATTGCGCTAGTGAAAAATCTATGTATCGAAAAAAAAAAATTTGAAAAAAAAAAATCGAAAAAAGCTACATAATTTGGTACAAGCAGATAATCAGGTTTTTGAGAAGGGTAAACAGTTATTTTTCGATTACATTAAAATTTTTTAATTTGCGATAAAGTTTGTTCACGATTAGCTGCAACCCAGCTTTTTCTGTATTTTATACCCTCCACCCCATCTTTCCTTAAAAAATGAAACAGAAATTTCATAATGTTATAAATATTTTTTTATTGATAGTCTACTTGTTTTTTTTCACTAGGTAATGGTTTTGAAATCATCTCTTCAAAAATCAACCTAAACTGCTCTCTGCCTATTGGCTAACATATATGGGGTAAAAAAAAATAATGAGAAAAATAACAATTATAAAGTTTTGCAGGAGGGGGGGGGAAAAACAATGTGTATCTTGGTGCCATTTCCGTTTCGTTGTTTTTAGGTTAATCATTAAAATTTCAACTTGCAAGATCGCATTTAAAACTTTAAAAAAAGAAAATTAACATAACCATTTTAGAAGAAAATTACACAGCCCATTATTATTGTTATTTCAAGTGCGCAAAATAAAGATACAAATACATAGCAAGCAATTTCAAGGATATCTCTACAATAAAAGAGTTTTTTATCTTCTCTCCACTATCACCCTCTAACAGTAAAAATTCAAACACTTGTATCTCTTTATAAAAAAAAGCATCCAATGTTATGCTTGATTTAAAACTGGTTAGCACAATATTCGGGTGACAAATATTAACTGCATTTTATGTGTAAATTACTTATTCTTAGGCTGCATAGACAGCAACTGAGAAAAAACATAAATACCAAGTAATTAATATTCATAACCAAATAAAATTCAATGCGTTGTGGTAAAAAAAATTGTAAGTTATCACTTTCAATCAATTGACGGGAAAAAAAATGTTTGAAAATACAAGGGTCGTGTAAAAATGCAATACATATTCAATAATTGAAAAACCCGCGATAAAAAAAAAAAACCTGGCGAAGATCGAAATGAAATTAGAAAACGATACATAATTATAGTTCATCGTGTCTAGTCTTTTATGGAGAATCCTCAATAAGATCTAAAACATTGAATCAATAAATGTAAAAAAGGCGCCCAAGTCTAGTTGAAGAATTTTCCCTCAGCACCTCTCACACTACAATATTTTATTGAAGAAAAACTAGTGTATAATTTTTCCAGTGACTTGGAATTCTTTTTTTTTGCAAAAAATTGTACCAAATTATTTTTTTTTTATCATATTCTACACTAGAATTTTTAAACTTTTGGATAGTGCTAACTTGATTGTTAGACGTTTTATAAAGGGGATCTGTATCTATTTGCCAACGCAAAATATTTGCGGGTTTTTTTTCGGGGAAGTGATTTCTTGTATGTATTTTAGGGTAATCCAGATTTTGGCTTAGTGTGTTTTTATGGGTTTCCTTGAGATGCATGGCTAAACAATTGCTGTTTGGACATTTTAATAACTTTCATTTTTCAATTAGGCATTCTTTTTGGAATGATTATATTGGTTTTTTGTGTGTTCTTACGTAAGCTCGTTAACTAGACAACAAATTCGCATTAGTATTCCCCGTTGTAAGCATCTTCCAGAGGTTTTGGTTTTTTGCCACTTGACCAAACTCTTTTTTTTCATGTATTGATTTTTAAGGACCTGATAACAACCAACCTCTAGACCCCCCCCAATGAATTTATGTCCCCCCATGCAATAACCCTCATAATTCAAACTAGCCCCCCCCCCCCATAATATTTTTAAGGAGTATTTTATGTTTTAACCCCCGCTAGTCCCTGTAATAAATTGTAATTAAATACGCAGAATGAATTTTAAAGCAATCATTTAAGATATTTGAATGGTAGCCAAATAAAACCAAAGAAAGTAACAAAAAAAAATCTAGTTTAAAAAAAATATGTATTAAAATTTCTGGCACATTAATTTGCGGGACCATGTTTTAAGAAAGGTTCTTGCTTGATTATGGCTTTATTAATTTTGAGCTGTATTCTAGATGGCTAGAACGCTAGGTTTGAAAATGCTATTGGATATTTTTCACCTAAAATTTACAGACTTTGCATAAAAAGTTGACATATTTCTTGGCTATGAAAAAATAAGAACATCTCAAACCAAAAAATGTCGTGATAAAATTTAATTTTTATTTTTTTTTTGAGAATATCCCTAATTTAAACGTTATTTACGAATCAAACATTAAAAGGATGAGAGAGGAAGCTGAATTTCAGGGATTCCGAATTTTAACAGTGGACAAAAGATTAATATTTTAGGTTATTACTAACAATTGACTTTATTAAATAAAAGAATTTTTAACCTTTTCTAAAAAAAATAATTTAATTGCATATCTTTATTATAAAAGCAATTATTAAAAACCGAATGTAATCGCAATGAATTAAAAATTCGCATTTATTTTAAAATCCAACAATAATAAGGGGTATTACATACCTATAACAACTTAATACTGATCCCTACGGGTCTAAAGGCTTAACAGCTTAAAGTATCCTTTATACAATAACAATATGAGGTAATATTAAACCATAAGCGACGACTTTGTGAATACGATCCATTAACATCTTTATTTTCGAATAAAAACGTAGTTTGTATTATAACGTATGTTCGTTTTGCGTGTTTAAACTTTATCTCCGAAAAAACGTTAGTTTTTATATTGAATATTCGTTTTGCGTGAACTTTAGTTGCGCTGCCGCCTCGGTGGGCTGAATGGTGAGGATTGTACTGGCTTTTGGAGAGAGCTGCTGAGGTCGTGTTCAAATCCCCGGTCAGGCATGGATATTTGTATACTATGTCAATAAATGTTTGTTATTTGTCTATATGTGGTTTGTTGCGTCGTCTTATCTTTGTGTGTCTCCTGGACTGTCCCCTTCTGCAGCGGGGTGGTAATGGCTACATAGCCTACCCCTTCCCTGCAGAGTCGCAGGAGGCATTGGCCAGGCCATTGCCAATCCAACTTTATTTGCTCCAAAATTTTCAAGACTAAGACCTTTATTTGTCCTCATAATTTGCTTATTTGGGTAAATTTAAGCAAAAAAGCTTATTTTCGGGGGACATTTTTGCTTTTCTATATTAGTCATTAATGGGGTTACAAAAATCGTATAACTAAATACTGAAAATTCAATTTTTTAAGTGGCTATTATTTAACTGTTCGATATATGGCATGATAAAATATTTCGTGTTTTCAAATATCAAAATCTTATTTTTTTTATTAAATAAAACATTCCTCGTGTTTTTTTTAAAAAACGATCACTTTTTACTCGCAAAACATTAAATAATCCTTTAGATTAATTTCTTTTTTCACTCATAGCAATACTCCAAAAAACACACTTAAAGGAAAGTTGAAGTCAAAGCTTACTCCCAGAGCATTGCGTATAGTAATTCAATTACGAAAGCATTACTCGAGATTTCAATTCGAAATACTTTAATTAAAACAAAACTTCAGAAGCCCTCTAAATGAGTTTTCAAAGCACTGATACCTTTATTATCCATCATCCTTGTACACTAAAGGACCGGAGAAAAAAAAATTGAAGGAATCGATTATTAAATAATAAAATGTCCTCAGGAAAAGAAGATTTGTGAAATTGAAAAGGGGGGGGGGAGTTATTAATTTAAAACCCATCCCTCTGCTCCTTTGTGAGGAGGGAGAATTAGGGAACAATGCGGGACGCGTCGAAAAAAAGGCCAATTACGGAATAGGGAAGAGACGCGGAAAGAAAATGGTTATCGTTTTATTCTTTTGTACCATATTATTACTTAAACATGCGTTATTGATAGTTATTTAGCTAACAAGTGCGAAAAGTAAGGTTTTGTTACGAGTTTGATATTTATTTCACGAAGGACCGGAGGTCCGAGTGAAATAAAATGAAACGAGTAACAAACCTTAATTCGCACAACGGCGCGATTTTTTAGCTACAAAACTTTTTTGCAATTCCATTAAAAATATTACAACGGCCATACTATCTTTATTTGGAAGACATTTTGCACATTTTGTAAAATGGATTTTAACCGTTCTTTAAATTTAACCAACGGAAATAGTAGAAGCAGCTGAAGCTGCAACACTTAGTTTACTTCCCGAGAAGTCGAAAAAAAACTTACGATAAATGCTTACAGAAGATTTGAAGGATTGGGCAATTCGGGGAAAAAAACGTCAACGGAATAAATGGGACGAAACTGTGTTATTGGCGTATTTTTCAGGAGAAAGATCAAAGCAAGTGAAATCGTCCTCCAAATTATGGTCAGAATACTCCATGGTTCGAGCACAATTGATGGCAAAGGAAAAATATGAATATAAAAACATTATGCAAGATTGCCAAGCATTTCTATAAATGAAATTCCGTCGGATACCGTCCAAAAAAGGCAAAAGTGTTTTTGGAAGAAGAAATGCAACGGTTCTAAAAGAAGCCCCATATGATAAAGTATCTTTCAATGAAGATTTTTATGCTTTTTTCGGTTTATATGGCGCTTTTTTTGGGGGGGGGGGGGGCCGAAGGGATGAAATACACAAACTCACATTAACAATTGAGGACATCGAAGTATAAAGGTAACGCTTTTAATTGCAAATATAGAAGTCAACAAAACAGACTCATCCAAGATCTTTTTGTTGTTCCCAGTGGAGAAAATGGGCGGATTGTTAATGTTTTAAATCTATATAGGAAAAGTATATCTCTCTGCGGAAAAGCCAGAAACCCCACATCGTCGTCTGTTTTGTTTTTTATTCTAATGGGAAATGTTCGACACAGCCGATAGGCATAAATACCATTGGGTAAAGTGCCAAGTAATATCGCCAAATTTTTAAATTTTGAAAACCCGGAACTGTATAACTGGACATGCCTTTCGCAGATCGTCTGCATCTCTCCTATCGAATAAAGGAGCAGATATAACAACTCTGAAACGACATGGCGGATGGAAAGTCCAATTCCCTAGTAGCAGAAGGATACGTATGAAAGAGTCCATTTCGAGAAAAATAAACGTTGCTAATTTGCTGTTTGGGCGAATCCGGCACCAGACATTCAAAGCCAAGAAATCCGAGTTTGGTCGTAGGACAGTCATCAGTGCCTTCAGCTGTTACTATACAAAACTGCAACAACTGTGACAAATTAAGATAAATATCAATTCAAAATAGAAATTTGAGCTTTAATGCCACTGCTGATAGCCATAACACGCTTTGAAATATGCTTGTAATGTAAGCCTTAATAAATATACGTTTTTGAAAGAGCAATAGAGCAGTTTTAATGAAATCATCGAAAAAGCAAAAAGCCCTAGTGTGAAAATACATGTCACATGACCTACGTTTCACACTAGTGCAATAAAGTCCTGTTTTTTTAAATTATTCCGCGTGCGAAAACAACGCATTTTTTTAATGAAATTGCAACGGCCCGTGCAGCCAAAAATGTCCGACGAATAATACCCCGTGTAAGGGAGTGCACGTTAAATATGCTTTAAAGTCCTAACGCTGCGTACGATGGTCGCCCTTAACGGTTGCGTTGGGTGCCTATTCAGCAGTGTGGCTCGTCACCTGACTGTGGTTCTAAAATACGACGCCCGTCGCCAATAGCCCTCGTGTTGCTCTAGTGCGACGATAATTCAAACCAAACCAAATTTAATGAAATTGCAAAAAGTTTATTTAGAGTCATTAGGTATTGGCTACATCAAATTAAATTTCATCGGCAAAGTAGTAACAAATTTGGGGGTTTCTCAAACCGCGTCCGCCAAGATCCTTGTTCCAAAAACTCGTGTAGCTCTAGTGCGACGATAATTAAAACCTAACCTAACCGTGTTCCATAAACGCTAGGTGGATTATTGTTGACTACTTGGTTTCCAGTTTTACCAAAAATTTGTACCCGCTCCAAATCGTTGATATGACAAATGACAGTGATTGCGCCCTCTAGAAGGGAGAGTGTAGGCTTTATAGCCCATTACCCAGCTCGCCAGAAGAGACAGTCACAAGAGACACACAAAGAAGGACGACACAGACACTTAGACAAATAACAACATTTATTGACAAAAGCACATCCATGCCTTTACCGGGATTAGAAGCCGAGTCCAGCAGCTCCAAAGGCTAGTACACTAACCATTGCACCGATTGGCCGGTCCAAATCGTTGATAACTTCATACCGCCAACCGAAGACCGGTCACCGATTAGCCAAAACGTTGACGAGGGGATGGGGAGCCCAGTCGGTTAAGCACTCGCTTAGCATGCGGAAGGTCCCAGGTTCGGGTCCGGGCATCGCCGAAATAGCTGGTCCGACCTATACAACGGTCCTGCAGCCAAAAATGGTCCGACAAATAATACCCCGTGTAAGGGAGTGCACGTTAAATATCCTTCAAAGTCCTAACGCTGCGTACGATGTCGCCCTTAACGGTTGCGTTGGGTGCCTATTCAGGTGTTGGCTCGTCACTTGACTGTGGTTCTAAAATACGACGCCCGTCGCCAATAGCCCTCGTGTAGCTCTAGTGCGACGATAATTCAAACCAAACCAAAACGTTGACGAAAAATCTCGAAACTTAGCAAATCTCGAGCAACCCCGCGCAAATGCTTCACGTACAAGCTTCATATTGTTTATTTTCTTGTGGTTTCTGACGAAAACAATAAAACGTTCCTCTTCTTAAAGCGTAAGACCCTCACTCCCCTTTAACCAGTCGATTGATTTCGTCCAACATTGTTTCAGTTTTCATGGTTTTCCGACAATTTGGCAGATTACAACAGAAAAAAACTTCGCACTCAACCTTTTTCTCAACTCACTCGACACAACTCAAGAAATGCTCCCATAGCAATGCCTCCAATAAAAACTTTATAAATTATAAGTTGTGTTAAAACCTGCCACTTGTACAACAATTCCGTACGAAAAACATGAATAGTAGAGGACTGTTCTTTGTAAAAAAAATATGTCTCTAAAATGGGCTACAAGATACATAGAGCAACTCTTGTTATTAAGAGGCTAAAAGGAGAGAAAAACCTTCAATTTTTAAAAATCAAAATATCTTGCGATTGACAGAAACATGATAATCATAGCATGATTGAAATGCAATTTTTTAAACATTTCTTGATACTTTCAAACTTAAGTTTTCTCAAGAGATCTGTAGTATAGTGTAATAAATTAACTCTTATTTGATTTATTTTCTTTTTTGGGTTCTTTATTTTCCAGTTATTTGATTATTTTATGTTTATTTGTCGAAAGTTTCTGAAAGAAAATTGAGTTGGAACTATAACCAACACTTGTATGCAGTATAAAAGTACACTGTTAAAAAAAATTCCTTGAATTAACGGAAAAACTACTGGCAGCAAGTTGCCGGGATTTTTCCGTTAATTTCAGGATCTTCCCGTTTTGGAATTTTTCCGTTATTTTCAGGAACTTCCAATTTGGAATTTTCCCGTTCATTTCAGGGTCTTCCATTTTGGAATTTCTCCGTTAATTTCAGGATCTTCCATTTCGGAATTTGTCCGTTAATTTCAGGATCTTATATTTCGGAATTTCTCCGTTAATTTCAGGATTTACCTTGTTAGAAATTTTCTGTTAATTTCAGGAATTTTTATTTAGCTGTTTCTTGTTAATTTCATGAATTTCTGATTTGCATTTCTCTCTAAATTCAGGAAACTTACATAGTATATTTTCTAGTTAATTCCAAGGCATTTTTGCTTTTTTCTTGTCAATTTTGTTTCTCTATACTATTTAACCATCAATCATTCTAAATATATCCTTTATATATGGTGTTATAAATATTAGCATAGGTAAATTTAACAGGAGAAACGGGGAAATTAAACATGCCCTGTTTGTTATGTAAAACGTAAGCAAATAATGTCTTCATACTTTAACCTTAAATCTTTTCAAAACTAATACAATTCCCACCCCCCTAATCCCCCCCTTTGTTTTGTTTTTTTTTATATTTTTTTAACCATATTTGGTATATAGTCTGAATAAAAAGGACATTTTTTTTTTGAAATTTAAAAACTACCACTCTTTATATATTTAAAACAATTTTAACATGGCAGAAAATTTTTAATATTTTTTTCCAATTTTGATAATTTTTCTGTCATATTTTTTATAATGTATATATTTAGTTTTGTTCTGTAGCTAAATGGTATTGTACTTTACAGTTAGCATATCCAGGGCAAAATTATGGGTAGGGGATACTGAGTCCAGTCTCTTAGGGGTTGAACACCCCTTAACAAAAAGACTCTTTAAGACAGTAACCCTTGTAGTCAAGAACAATAAATTTTCAAGTGTCTGCATTTGTTCGATACACACATGAATTTGTATACTCTGATTGTATAAAAAACAACAAATTTTTTTATATGGGGACGAGAGTCATTATCCCCTCATACACCAATGATACAATTTAACAAGATATGAATAACAAAAGAATTACAGAATATAATCATGTTTTATTTTTCTTTCATAATTGAAAAAGACTGTTATAGTTTTTAAAATCCTAAATTAATTTAAAAATATGTGCAGGAACTACATATTAAGTTTTCTTCTTTTTCTGAACTTTCGACCCTCTTTGGAGATTAATGATAAACAAGCACCTAAAAAATAATAATATACATTAATCCAATTTTGAATGAATAGATCTAATGTAAAGAAGCAAGTGGTAATCAGGCGTTAACCAGACCAAATCTTCGTAAGCCTTCTAAAATTAAACAATTTGTCAATTTTAGGCTTTTTTTCGAGCAAGTTTTCCATAGTATCTGCACAGTAATAATTTAATATCAGAGTTAAAAGTGCTTTTCTTATTTTGTGAAGAGGGCGAAGGGGGCAGACAAGGCATGAATCTTGTAGTACCTTTAATTAATTGATTTATCCGTATTTCTCGATACAGTTTTGAGAATTGAAACTCTGAAAGTATTTTTTTAATGGGGGGCGAGAGATAAAGAAAACAGAAGTGCCCTTGAACAATGTATATGGGTCATTTTCCCTAAACGGGACTTTTGCATTCCAATGTTTATAACTAATTTGAATTAATATCATTTTTCATGATGCATCATCCTAGATATAATTCATAGTGTTGTATGTCATATTACACAACATCTGAGAACATATCAATTAAATTTCAATATTTAAATTAATTAAAAGTTAATGAAATGTCATTCCCCTGTCTGTCCCTACAATCATACTGCAAACTTTAACAAAATATTAAACCCCAATTTGCGCTTAAATTCAGTAAACTAATTTTTTTTTATTTATTATCATGGTTTTTGAAGAAACATTTTCTGTAAATTAAAATCCTAGCACTCATTACATTGGTTTAATTAAAAAAAATTCAATGTCCCTGGTCATTTATGTCATTCCCCTGTCATCAGTTGAAAGTTGACCTTTTAACTACTAGATGTCAGTATTGATCCAATTCCAACTGTGAGTGAGAGCTGATAAATCAGAAGTAAGCATTGTGCTGCATGTTTCAGTTGTGACAACATTCTGCTACTGAAAAACAATTAAAACTTCCAAATTATCATGTGAGTATTTTTATTATGTGTCATTCCCCTGTCTTTACCTGTACTCTTAAATGTATTCTAAATTATATTTATGGCACATTGGTAGCATTCTTACGTGTATTATATACTGTGTATAGATTTTTGGCCTAATGTGCTTCAAACACGTGGAGCTAGGAGGAAATAAGTTCTTTTTTGTCATTCCCCTGTGGTCCTTCCCCTGTCTTATGTGATTACAGGGGAAAGACACCATACACAGGGAAATGACATTAATGTTAAAGTAGCTTTGACAATATCTCAAAACTAATGATTTATTAGTTTTATTAGTTATTTATTAGTACTACTATTGGTCAGACTGTTACAAGTCTTGAAGCTGACTTACCTAAATACAGGGAACATATAGCAACTCAAATTCACCAGCATAATGAATTGAAGCAACTAAAAATCAACATGAAATTGAACGAAATTTTAATTCATGTTGATTTTAGTGAGAATTATGCGTGCAAGTATGCTAAAGAAATTCAGACCATCCATTTTGTAGGGGGACAACAAATCACTCTTCATACTGGTGTGCTATATTGGAAGGATGAGAATGATGTGATTATACCTGAATCATTTTGTACCCTTTCTGATTCCTTGAGACACGATGCTGCTGCTATTTGGGCTCACTTACACCCTGTTATCCAGAATCACTTGAAAGCACATCCTAATGTATACACCATTCATGGAATGAGCGACAGTCCGTCAAATCAGTATAGGAATAAAACAATGTTCTACATAAATCAGCACTGTTCTAAAGGAAGATTTTCCACGCATAAAAAGGGTTACTTGGAATTATACCGAAGCAGGACATGGAAAAGGAGCACCTGATGGGATTGGTGGAGTATTAAAACGAACTGCGGACAGAATTGTGGCTCAAGGCACAGATTTAGCCAACTACCACACCTTATTTGAGGCACTGCAGAAAGAAGTGGTTGGCGTGAAAATAACTGTTGTTACAAAGGATGAGATAATAAAATATGATGGCTTATTGGATGGGAAATCAATCTATCCATTCAAAGGTACTGCAAAGGTTCACCAAGTAACCTGGTCTGAAGAAGCACTAAACACCAGTTACAGAAAGCTGAGTTGTTTCGATTGTAGTCCAGGCAAGTGTTGTAAGCATTATGAAATTAAGCCAGCTACCAAGCGAAGCCAATATCAAGGGGCATCCAAGAAATCAAACCCTCCTCAGACTAGTGATCATTATACAAATAAAACTAACACTGGAAAGTTGGAAAATTTACAGATCGGTGATTGGGTTGTTGTGATCTACGACAGTCATCCTTATCCTGGTGAAATAACCAACATTGTAGGAAATGAATATGAAATTAACGCAAGGGAACATACAGGGAAGGGAGTGTTCAAGTGGCCAATCAAGAATGATGTATGCATGTATCATCAAGAAGACATAAAATCAAAAATTTCTGCACCATTACCATGTAAAAAACAATCCAGATCCAGAACCACTAAATTTTATTTTCAAGATTATCCTTAATTTCCAAAAGTTTAAAATAAAATTGATTTGATTTAAGTTCACTGATGTAGTAATTTGTATTGCAATCTTCCTTTACTTTGTTGTCATTCCCTTGTGTGCAGATGTCATTCCCCTGTGTGGTCAAAATTTTAACTTTTTTTTTATGTGCTAAATTTTGAATTTTTTTTGTTGCTGATAGGATATTCATCTTTCTGTATATATTAGATTGCCAAAAAAATATATTTTAAATTATTTTAAAAGAAAATATTTTTATTTTAATTTTTTGTTGAAAAGTCCCATTTAAGGCAAATGACCCATATATCGAAATATTAAAAATACAATTTCATAATAGTATTTAGTATAAAGCAATAATTTTAATGTAATTTAATAGTATTTCGTAATAAAATACAATCTTATAATTAGTATTCTAGTAAGAGCTAATAACTATTGCTTTTGAATATCACTGACAGTAGACGGTGAGCCGAAAATGAGATATCACTTAGCAGCTATATCTAAATAAACACTAAAATAGCGTTCTGCGGACAGTTGCAATTCCTAAATTTTAAATTCGTTAGAAAATTTGCATTTAATTGGAAATTGTGTGTTTCTTAGTGCAGACTTTTCAAAACAAAGAGCATTGACAATAGTGTATGTAACTTCTTAATCGAATCAAAGCATATGATCTGCATACATCCGTAATCACTAATTGATTCATTAAAATCAACAAAAGAGTATTATTTATTAAAGAGAAAGTTCACGCTATGTATACTTGCATATATATAGTTTTTAAAATAAACCATACTGATAGCGATAGAGTAACCGTGCTTTTCAATCGAGCTTAGGTTAGGTTTTGAATTTCGTCGCACTAGAGCTACACGAGTTGCTTTTCAATCGAATTTAAATGTAATAATTTCAAATAACTTCATTATTTTTTTTAATAATGTGCACTTGTTTGTTGGTGTACATTGTTTATTTCATATATTTGACAGCTTTTTTAAACATTTAAATTAAATTTACTTAGTTAAGCGTATTGGTAAACAAACGGAATTATTAATTTCAGGAATCACCCCACGGTCAATTATAGGCTATAGAGATTACAGAAACAAATAAGAAAGAGACAAGAACTTGATTCTATATATAGAAAAGAAGGATAGAAAATAATATTTTAAATAAAGTCTTATCTTATTTAAAAAAATGAACGTACCTGTATATTTATCTTTCTTGCTTCAGATGTGGTCAAAACAAACAAACAAAAAACATGGTTTCCGAGTCAGTCAGTGGATGTGACGAGGCTAAAGGCTGTTGGGTGCGAGGTTATATGGAAAAGCTCTGTTAATACGGGTCTTAAGTGAAATTCTGCACGCAGAAATACGGTGTTTTTCCGTTTTCGCTCGTCAAGCGTTTAAGGAAAACGGAAACAAGCTGTTTATTTCAGACAAACCGTCTGTTTGTTAAAGAAACGCAATATTTCCGTAAATTCCCGAAAATAATCACAGAAATATGCACCTAAAATTCTGGTTTTTTTAAACCGTGTAGAGAAACCAAGTAAAGCAGAAAATAAGCATATAAATACAGTGTGTCTGTAAAAGATTGTCCGGGTTTCAAATTGTAATAGTATCAGCTATAAACGCTCGACAGTTGGGGTTGAAGGTGACGAATAGGAATAACTCAAACGGTTTCAGATAAGCGATACCCGACGATTTAACATCCTTAAAAGATAGAATTGCACTGGCTATAATGCTTCCATTACTCCGGACATGCTGCAGACAGTATGATAAGAATTGCATTTTCGTTTGGATGTGTGCCGTATCACTAAAGGTGCATCATGGAACACTTATAAGAAAAACTAGGGTAATAATTTCACGTATGGTTTGTTACATTTAGTATAAAATAAACTCCTGTAATACCATTAAAACTCGGACATTCTCTTAAGGACGCCCTGTATAAGACAGGTAGTTGAACTGAAAACTAATATTTAAAGGCACTTTAATAAAGAAAAAAAACTGTTGCCAAAATTAATGTGTAGCATTTTATGTAATTTTCATAATAGGTAAAGTAATGAATATGGGGTCCAATTGTTATGAATATAAGCAATAAAGCAAATCATCATTGACCTTAAACCTCAAAAAGGAAGCTAAACGTCCATTAATAAAGAAAAAAAAATGCATGACTTGCTAAATTAAGGACTGCTGAATATAACAGAATTCCTTCTAATTCAGTTTTGTTTGACATAATTTTTACGTTGCATAGTAAAAACTTTCACTAGACATCTATATCCAACAATTAGTTTCAACAAATCATTCTTCGTAAACCACGCAACATAATACTTATATGATACCAATCCATAAATAGCAAAAGTGATTAATAGCTATGTGTCTTATAGAAAAGGGCCGATGTCCGATATTATAATCTTGAACACGCGGCCTTCTTTCTGTTACATATATAGTGAACTAAATAAAAAATAAAGACGGATCATAAGTAAAGAAGGTGTATTTTTTCGCAATAATCCATCAAGACTTGCATGACTTAAAGGAGAGTGAAGCATCGGAAACCTTTTTATCCTGAAGGAGTGTCAGATACGGGTTCCATCGTAAACAACACGGGCCTTGATATTTCTCTTGCATTTGCAACCCAGCAGTGAATAGAGAGTTGTCCAGTGTTATATGTTTGGACAATGGTCCTTTTACTAGTATGATACAGATATTGATGGATGAAAACGGAGTCTTTTTTGGGACCCCGAACAGAAAAAAGGTTCGTATTCCAATGCACAGAGATGCATACTGCTATATGAAGAAGTGATTGTGGATCTGTTTATGGAACGCGTATAAAGTGTTTTAGTTTAATTGTAAGGTATTATGACGTCCCGGTGTAATTAAATATGTAGTTCACTATTGTCATCCAGTGAGTTCTATCAGTTTTATAGTGAATATAGAAAGCTAATAAACATAGTTAAATACAAAATTGCGTAATTTACACAGTGGCATCATTTAGATGTTGTATTTGATTTGATTATAAAAGACAAAAAGTGGTTAATAGTTGACATATTTAACTGGTCAAATGTGACTGCACCTGACTACTCAAGTCATCTGGTTAAATAATTGGCTTGTTTCACCTTACGTAAATTATTAGTGATTTTATTCCAAGATTTCATTAGTTTTTTCGGTGATTGTTGGTGTGAAAAAGAAAAGCTTCATTGCTATCTTAATTAGCCAATTCATTATTTAGTTTCATTCTTATGGAACTGTTGCCACTAAAGAATTGAAACATGTTCATTAGATAGTTTAATGAATATATTCAATGACTTAAGTTTTATCCTGAAATTCGTTTTTTTAATCTATACAAAAGGCTGTTTTTATGGCTGATCACTGATCAATTTATTTCACATTGCTCATTAGTTTCAATAGAATTTATATTTTATAGTATTTATTTAAGAGAAAACAAATTCTAGATCAGCCAGAACAAAACACTCTTTAATGCATTCATTCATCTTTGCTTTGTCACAGGTAAAAGCGCATGTACGTACAACCCAAGCAAAATTTGATGGTGAAATACTATATGTTTACAATGTCTTTTGTTTTTGCTTTAATAAATTCTGATGAAATAATTAAACAAATATTTTAACTAATGACAAAATTAATAAAAACATTCTATTACTTAGTTGCAAAAACATGTGATAAAAACAGGTTGTTCTTACCGTCACGTAACCGTGAAAAGGCTAGATGCAAAACATGGTTTCTTGGACGGGAAAAAGCAATTTTTCCTCGATAGCAAAGAAGAGTAATTTAAGAAGAGTGTTTTTCATGTAGTATACATCTCTATAGGCGTAGAAAGACCAATAGTTATTTATTCCAGGAACAAACTTGTTTCCCTAAAATCACAAAAAGCAAATACTTGAAAGGGTTATTGTGGAATTGAATTTCAAAAGGTATGTTAAAGAAGCTCTCCTTTGAATTGTATGAAAAATACACTTATATTTCTTTGGTGTCACCTAGTTCTATGTAAAATGGAAATCTGTTTATATACTTGTATTGCAAAGGGATATGATTTATTTTCAAGAATATAAAAAGGTATTTTTGAGGTTTCTTAGAATTATTTTTTCCCTCAAAAAACGCTGCTGTGTAATGAATTTGGATTTAAAGAAGAGTAAAAGTAAAAATACGAAAACAATAATAATATGTGTAGGGACAATAATAATATCACCAAAATTCAAATTTTATGTGAAATTCGTCAGTGTGTATTTTTTTCACTGTGGTTATTTTGTGTAGTAAAATTGAACTGAAAGTTATAGAAAAATTCTAACGAAAAAAATGGTATTAGTTTAAGAGTGTTTTTGTATGTACAAATGTTGTTTAAAATTTAAAAACCAAATTATTTTCATAAGTTTTTTTTATATTTATCTTTACTTCTCAATTCTTTAACTTTGGATGTCAGTTCAAACAATTACATACTTCATAGAGTTCAATCAAGTATTTTTAGAGATTATCCTTTCTTTCAATTTATGTGTTATTTAACAAAGAAATTAATTTACTGAATAAAATGTATTGATTTCATCAATGAAACACAAACAAAAAAATTACAACATGGAATTGACTTCCCTAACCCTCACAAAATGTTAAGAAATCTATTTCTGAAAAGAATGAAATTCTACCATCAAAATAAAAGTCATTTTTTTTTAAGGATTTCGAAATACAAATGCCTTATTTCGGAGCTTTGAAAAAATCGAAAGAGAAGCATTTTTTAGTGTCTCCACTTTCATTTTCTAGTTCATAAACCGATTCTGAAAGACGATCTCTCCATCTAACGGGAAAACACCGGCAGTCTCGGATTCCCAGTGATGAACGAACACGGTTGCAGAGAAAGTTGAACGTGTTGAAACATCCGAAAATATATAAAAAAAGAAAATTCTAAAAAGGAATAAAAATAACCCGAGTTAAATCAATTACACGATCGCATTCTGCGAAACTGATGAGCCCGAAGCGAACAAGGTGCATTATGAGAAACCTTTCCAGAAAAAGAAAAAAAAAAGAGTTAATAAAAAGAACTGAAAGAAAAAGAAGGAAGAAGCAGAAATTTCATCTCCTGTATCCAAAGAAAATTGAATTAAATTGATACTCTGCGACGGGATACGTTGCAAACGATATGAAGAAAAAAAATCGTTTTTTTTTCTTCTTTCTTTTTAAAAAATGTTCTAAAAACCTTGACGTTAAAATACTCCGGGTTTTTCCCACTCATTTCTACAGCAAAAATATTTTCATTATTCCTTACTCCTTTGCTGAAATTTTTCGGTAAATATGATAGATAGAAGTTTAAAGGAAATATTTGAAGGGACAATTTTTGTTGTTGTTGTTAAGAATAGGTTAATGGACGCCGTTTCCGGATCTTGTTATGGATGGCGAATCTTTTCATTTGTTGTTTTCTTCGTATTCTGTTTTATTTAGTAAAGTGCTCACTATGTGTTCTCGTTTGATTGATTGAAATACTGTTTATTGTTTCCTTCTGAATGGCGTTTTTAGATTGCTTGGGAGGCCAAATGTTTTTAATGCTTACCAATGGCATCTTGTGGTGTGGAAGATAGATTACCGAGTCGTGCTCCTAGAAATTCTTGAAAAAAAAAGTTCTATTCAATTAGAAGTGGTAAAAGTTTGTGGAACATTTAAAATGAAAAAAAAAAACATTAATAAACTATTTAAATCTTTAGGGAGTATTTATTCTTCATCACAAATTGCTCCGTAAAAATCCTCTGGTCTTTAAAGAGTAAAAATGCATGTGAAGTTCCGTTTGTTTAGTTTTTTTATAAATGAAATAAGGAATTCAACGGTTAGTCCATATAAAACTTTTCATGATTTAAAACAATGCGAAGAAGTTTCTGTTTTCTCACGTCATATCTGAATAGTTTTTAATAATATACTGATTATTTAAAAATAATTTATCTATATTTGATTATGCATTGCATGAATTCAATTAATATTAATTTTTTTAAAGCATACTATATATTATATAATGTAATAAAGCTCTTAATTGGGAAGGAATTTAGATGTCAAATATCATTGTTAGGAATACGAAGCAACCGATATAAAATTTCGTAAAAACTGTTATTAATTTTAATAACAATTGAATGCATAGTATTATTTCTTGTTTAACTTGGCAAATGCTAATTTTATTTCTGTTATTTTGTTAAACCAAAAATGCTACTTTAATTAATCATGTAATTTTAAGTCAGTTAAAATTACTTTAAGTACCTAATAAGAATAAAAAGCGGACCTTTTACGAAGATAAGCTTGAAATTCATTTGTGCAATCAACACTAAATAACAACTAAAATTACTCGGTGAATCCACATGTCTTTTTAATTATGTTAGGCGTTAAAACATATAAACTTAACTATTTTCACAAACTACTAGTAATTAAGACATGTTAAAAATAGTTACTTGTATGGGCCATTTCGAGATTAGGCTCTTTACGTATGCTTGAGACTTGAATGCGAAATTTACAATTAGCAAGATATATTTGCAGTTGAGATACAATGACGTGAGTTTGTGAAGATACTTTAATGATAAGGATAAAAACTAACTAATATAAATGCACAATACGGATAATAGCATAAGAATGCAATTAGGAGATCATTTTAAATAAGTTAAATGAAAACTTTGGTGGAATTACCTTTTATTATTTATAATATTTGGTACAACATTGAATGAGTGTAGGAATGTTCTCAAGTTAACGATAATTTAATTGTAATTGTTTAAAAAAATTGTTAATTGTTTAAACAATCCATTAACTGTTTAAAGTTTAAACAATCTGTTAAATGTTTAAAATATATGTTAACTGTTTAAATAATCTGATAATTGTTGAAAAAATAAGTTAATTGTTAAACAGTATGTTAGTATCTGTATGAAAACACTATTGTTCAAGTCAATTGTAGCCATGAGAAATCGTTTACAATATTCTCATTAATAATGTCATCGATGGCCAGCCCGTGCTGTATTCCAGTAATCGTGTATTAAAATATCCAATCCTCTGATGATCCTAAATACATTTATCATCAAAGGTCATACGACTGTATTTTAAATTACCACTTATTTAATTGTGATTGTTGAAACAATTCACGCAATGGTGTTTAATAAAGCTCTAGATTAGCGGTCGCCAGTCGCCAACTGGAGACTATTACATCGAAAGTGGCTACCTAAAGATCGAACCCCAGTCGCCAAATGTGGCGATCATACTTTTTCCTTTTTATTCAATTAATAATTAATACTGAAGCTGCATTTCTAAAATAATAAAAAGCTCCGATTCGATTCTGTCGGGAAGAAAGACTTGATGACAGTTATTGCTCATCGGTGAAATTTTCCATCCTCCTCCGTGTGACGTTAATAGCTGGGCGATGAAAATCTTAAATACAAATTTGATTTTTAAATTTTGCTTTACAATTTCGGCAATCTACAGGTGATTGATTTACATCTGATTAAGATCTCAACTATTCATTTAAACAATTTTGATATGAGAAAATTTCATGAACAATCGTGGGTCGTGGACGACGTCAAGATTTCTCCGAAACTAATAGTAGTTGAACTGATTGTACATAAAATAATTTTCTCCTAACAATAATGGCCAATCACTTAATACTACATATTTTGTATGATACTTTTTTTACTATCAATCTTATCATATCAAATGTATTTCCGCATTATTCTGTTATGTGCATCTGAAACAAATAAATAAATAAATAAATAAAATTATCATGTCATTAATACAATTTTCTTTTGTGGAAAATCGCACTTTCTTTTTGTCGTATATACTGAAATTTAAAACCGGCTACTAAAAATCGAAATGTGGCTACCATTTTTTTTTACTCTTGTAGCCACTGGCTACTATTAAAAATTCCCAGTCTAGAGCATTAGTGTTTAAGTACATTATCCAGCATAGTTACCATTCTAAGAACTCGAAACGACAGGGCTGTCTTAATGCTCCCGTTTAATCCCCGCATTTAATTTACCCCCATTTAAAACCTCCCATAATTACTAGCGCAGAAAGCATTATTACGTTTACAACTCGCCGTAATTAAGTCTTCCTGGTAAATAGGTTTATTAAGCATAAGAACACTTGGTTATTTCAAACTGTTCATCAGTACAGGGTTAGTCAAAATGAATAGGTCAATAAGAACACTATTTTTAGACGAATGTTTATTGTAACCAAACTTATCTTATCCAACTTTCTTATTGTCCTATTCATTTTGACTAACCCTGTATATTCCGTTTCGACCGATCAATGTACAATATGTAGTGAAACTTTTCAGTTTTATTTCTGTACAGTTTTGCAAAACCTTAATTGGAGACTTATAGAGTCCAAAACGTTCACAAAGTATTAAGAAGTTGGAACCTTAATAAAGGCTCTGTTAGAAATCTCAGTAAAGAAATATAATTCAATTATGTTCTCCCGAGTACACGAGCAAACATACTCGTTAAATATGTGGGTGCGAAAGTTCAGTGGGCAGTCACAGTACAATATCGTGTTTGAAGGTTTTCTGGATTTAATACTTCTTATCTCCAGCGACGTGAATAAATTTAGGAGATGGTGCCTTTTTGGAACTACTTTATGGCCGTGAAACTTGGAAAAATTACAAAACAACAGGACAGTAGACTAAACACCTTTCATACTAAATGCTTAAAAAAGATTCTAAAATTATTTTGTCCAGAAAAAAATTCAAACCATAATCTATACATCATAACAGCAGATAAACCCTTGACAGATGACATAATGATAAAAAGATGTCATTGGGTCGGTCATGTGCCAAGAAGGAGCCCCGATTATAATGAAAGGATTGCTTTAACTTGGTCTCCTGACGGTAACAGAAGAGAAGCCGACCAAGGCTGACGTGATGGCGAAACATCTTGAAGGAGAGAGACCATTTTGGTTGACAAAGCTGGTCAGTTGCCAGGGAGGCCGCACTGAATCGAAGGAACTGGGTTTCAATAATTACGGCCTCATACGCCTATAAGGCATGACGAGTGTCAGATGTCAGACTTCCACCCTCACGGGTTCCCAAATCGTTGAGCCAACTGAAACACTGCAACCCTCCTTCTTTATATATTATGCCTTAAGGCTGCTCATCACCCCCAGACCCGGTCCTCCTTCGACCGGGCTTGCTAATGGTAAGTCTATGGGGGAAAAATGGTTTTTGTTCCAAAAAAAAGCAAAGAAATTATAGGAATATTTTGATGCAGTTTTTTTTTTAAATTCATAAAAATCCAATAAAATAGTGCTGTATAAGGTTATTTTTTTAAAAAAGTTATTTCCTTTTTTTTAATCTAAATTTTTTTCTATTAAAAAAAGGCAAGTAACGTTTTTAAAAAAAAAACCTTATAAAGCACTACTTTATTGGATTTTTATGAATTTAAAAAAACCGCATCAAAATATTCCTATAATTTCTTTGCTTTTTTTTTGGAACAAAAACCATTTTCCCCCCATAGACTTACCATTAGCAAGCCCGGTCGAAGGAGGACCGGGTCTGGGGGTGATGAGCAGCCTTAAAGGCCCACAATAACAACATCAACAACTATTCTGTAGAAAGAACAAGCATTCTGAATGCAGGGCAATCCAAATTCATTCGCGTACCCTTTTAGTGTCCGATTCTCTTTAATACTGCCCCCTGGAAAACGAGACTATTCCTCAGTCCCTGACGAGATATTCCATGGCAAAATGCGTAAATGCAGTGTTAATATGCGACAACACAGTTTAAACGGGGTATTTCAGTGCCTTAAATCTCTGTGTGACTTTCTATAAAAGGGAGTTACGATGATGGAGCTTACGCTAATTATGTAGGGGTCTTTTAAGCGAAAATAATTGATATTTAGAGAAATCTCATGCACGTGATATCTGAATTTTTATTTTTGGTTAGCATTACATATCTTATATTCTTGCTTATTTGCGGCACAAATATACACTACTTCTACTTATATGAAATACTTGTGGTAAAAGGCTTAAAACGATATCATAACATTTCAACCGTAGGAAGGTAAAATTCAGTAAGTAGACTAATGACATAAGTTAGTTTACCTGTCCAAGGCAGATTTGTAAAGCAAGATTTATTTTTAATCAAATACAAAACAGGACATTACTAAAAATAGATATTCATTTTCGCATTTTACCGGATTCATTAAAACTTAATTTAGAGTATTGGTATTATTGCTATTTTTATAGGTACTTTTGAATACTTTCCTACTTATTTAGATGATTACACCACCACCACAATCTATAAACGACTGTCTTACAGATTATTCTTCGAAACCTGATAATCAGAATACCATTCTTGTACAAGGCAAATCTAATTGAGAAATAGCAATAAATCTTTCAATTTTGTATAACAAATTCTTATAGTAAGATTGCAGTACGCGTCTAATTTGAACTAAATGTAAAATATTAAATAAATGTATGACTTATACACTGATGACGACAAATAACTAATGAACAAATGAAAATTTAAAGTTCTTTGCAACTCTGAAAGTTGTACAGAAAATATATATGAAATACAATAAATAATTAAATGTGCTACAATTACATATTAAGGATTTGATACCCAGAAACCAGTTTTGCATAACGTAGAGCAGAGAGGGGCTATACCGTACACGGAGTTTCGTCGATACATAGCAAATTACAAAGTAATGGTTACACAAACAAAAGTAATATCAAATTTGATTATTAGGCCACTGATCATACATAAACATTTTGGAAATATTCCACTTTTTACATACAAAAAATTGGTAATTGGGTAGCGGCTATACCGTGCAGTTTAAAAATCATATGTTTAGGTAAGGTAATTTTAATGATTGTAATGCAATATATAACTGTATAAATATGTTTTATTACTTATAAAGGTCATAACTAAGAAACTGTGAACTATAATTATAAAATTTTAGAACAAATTACAATCCAAAAAAAATCTGGTTAACTTTAATAACAAAAAGCTCTCAAATTTCATACTAAACTCAAATGGGGACTATATTTGGGGACGTTTAAAAAATTGTTTTGAAGAAATATAAAACTTCAACATTTTTGGTAGAACTGCTTCCCTCATAAGTTACAATCGATGTAGGTATGTTACATAGCAAACCATTTGGGAATGAGAGCCCTAATATGTACCTCGCTGAAATATATCAAAATAACCTTAAATTCAATCAGTTAACCAATCATCGCTATACCTTACATTCTATCAATTAACCAATCATCGCTAAACCTTAAATTCTATCAATTAACCAAACATTGCTAACAATCAAAATATAGCTTAAGATAAGTAGTTTATTATGGTCTTACAGTTACTAGCATACAATAAAAAATTCTTCACTTACCTTTTATTTAATATTGTACGAAAATTATAAGAACAAGGGTAAAAATAGTTTTTTTTTACTGAGACACTGATACTCATACCCATAGCGAAACGATATCTATACTGCAAACTTGAGCGATTTGCCGCCAGACTATAGCACTTGACGGAATCTTCTAGCTTGAAATCTAGGCAAATAAAATGGGTGTACCCAGCGCTCTCCCCTACTTCACCAAATTATTAAGCTCTACGATATATTTTCTAAGAATTAGTTAAGAGTGTCCTTATTTTAAGTAATGCTAATCAATACTTTTATTTTTCAAATATCATGTTTCTTGTATAAATAAGGAAAAATAGATTTACGTTATGTATAATCAATATTTTTAGTGTATAAATTTATAGCTGTTAGCAGAATACAAAGTAATACCATAAAAATACCAGTATTTTTCATTAGTTTTGTTTTATTCCATAAAATATATTTGAAAATTATTGATATTTATATTTGGAGCAAATCCAACGAGTAGAATATCGAAAAATAATTACGATTTCTGTAATTTAAGCAGTACTTCGATTCTACATACTGCTAAAATGTCAGATTGAATAAATAACAGTCTTCGATGTATAGTTTGTTTTGAAAGAGAAATGCAATTACATTAACTTTTTTATTACAATTCCTTGAATATTTTTATTACTATTTTTTTTGTTCTATGAATAACTGAAATCAATATTAGTTTTAGCGAGAAATGACAATTGCAGAATGTGCACGTGCAAATGATAGTCATTATCATAAAGGAAACTGATAAATTATGTACATATTCTAAAGATCATAGTTAGAAATATTGTTAAATGAATGTATTATAAAACTGATTTTTTTCCCTCTAGGTGCCATGATATTTTTTACCGTTTTGCAATCAATCAACTTTGCAACCAATAATATCTAATAGATTTATCATAAACTATAATGGTTGTTTCAGGCGATTGCAGTAGATCTGCATATTGGGGTTTTATGTATGCATATTTTTCCAAACAGGTTGCTGAAGTCTTCAAATTATTATCCTGAAACACGTCAAATTAGCAAAATGCTTTTTTAAAAACATTTTTATAAGCTGGGTGGTTGTTTAAAAGTCATCACTCTAGAGTTATAGTTAATGGGTTAGTTCTTAGCTATATATATTTATCGCCAAATTTTAACCAAAAACGCGCCGAATGAGCTAAATAGTTTTATGTACTTATGAGAAAAATTATGATGATTTTATAGCGTATTATTATTTTTTTTTTAATTTTAGAGCAATTAAACGGGATTTTCTGCTTTATAACGAGAGGGGACAATAACGTAGGCTTATTATCATACAAAGAATGAAATGGTATGTAGCTTATTATCCTACAAAGAATTAAATAGTATAGATACTTGGATCGATAAGAATTTTTTAATCAGTGCAAAGAATGAGTATTTATTTGCTAGTTCATGAATAAAAAAACATAGTGCAACTGACCTTTCAAAGCGTTTCCAGTGCATAAAGGAAAATAACTAACTTAAAGAAGAGCCACTAGTACGAATAGCAGCTCAATAAATGCAGTTATTGTTCCTAATTCTTTCAGAACTGTATAAGACAAATAGACAAACATATATACCAGTATGAAATTCTACTTTATTATATTAACATAAAAATTCCGCTGGCCTTTAGCACCAGATTTTTTCTCACTAAAATTGATGAAGTTAAGAACCATCGAATTTTTTTTTGTTTCTTAGTTATGAATTAAGGAATTCTCATTAGACATAATCATCTAATGCTTAGAGAAAAATAGAAAAAAAAGTCACATAGTTAGAGGAGAAGTTAATAACGTAAATGAATTTACGCTGATCAAAGTGAATCGTTGAAAAAAGTCTACCATGGTTAAATATTTATTTTATAATCATTTTTAATTTCGTTTGTCATCCTGGACTAATTTCTTAACTCAATCTTTTAGATGAATAAAACATTTAATTAATGCTTCATTATTTATTCATAAAAGGAATTCGGCCCATAATTTTAGGGATTTTTGATGAAATATTTTCTCTTTTTTTTCCAAGTTTTCGAAGCATTCTTGAAAGAAGGGCGGTAATTAAGGATTTGATAAATAGGTGAAGGTTATTGTGCCACTTCGTTATATGCGAAATCAATAAAGAAGCCAAATTGAGAATTAGGTTTCACAAAGAAAGTACTTTTTATTTGATAATTTAAAGAAAAATATGAGAAAAATGATGGCAAAGTCATCTGTGAAGGTAAATTCATTACATTTAATGCATTAATTACGTGGGTAAGTACAGATTTAGTAATAACAATTATTTTTAAATTTTTCAAAACTAATTTGAATATGGTTTTATAATTACGGTCCATATATATTGTATTATTATAATATCATCTATATTATTTAGTCTTGGGATTTTATATCTCTTCATACAAATAATGTTTTCAAGTCCCATTAGTAAGACAATTATAATTCAATTATGAAAATAACCTAATTTAAAAACCGATTCGGATTTAATGTTTAACTTAAAGAAATTTCTTTTGAACTATTTTAATCATTTTTTAGTTTCACTTCGTACTCTCTATTGCTAGGAAAAAATCAAACCAACTCAACAAAAACGTTATAGTAAATTAATCTCGACACTTGAGTAAGCACCACATGCAACTTTTAAGGGCGACATCGAACGTGGCGTCCGGACTTTGAAGCATATATAACGTGCACTTCGTGCGCCTTAACGCCTTGGCTCCACAATCCCTTATTCATCAGTTTAAAATACTAGAAAAAATCAATGTAATCGGGAAATCCATTCTTGTGACATTATGGTTCATCCAATCGACGGTGATGGACCGCACAAGATTTTTAAATCTCTAATAATTACACAAAATTCGAAGGCGAAACAACATCAAAGGCTAATCCACGATGACACGTACAGCCTTTACAACAAATGATTGGTTAGATAGTAGATTGATGCACCAACTAACCACTCTTTGTAAAACTGAGTTGAGTTGAATGATCGTTGCACTTAAGTTACACCAGGATTATTGGCGACGTGTGTCATTGTCAAAATTTAGAACTATCGTCAAGTAAACAAGCCAACTCTTGAGTAAGCACCCAGGTGTCGGGACTTCGGAGCATGTTTAACGTGTACTCTCTCCGCAAGGGGTGTTATTCGTCGGACTTATTGACGGCATCTAACGTTTTTAGGTCTGCACTTATTTTAACAATGCACTGGCCCGAACCTGAGAATTTTCAAAAAGCAAATTAGATACCGACTTGAATCCACAGTCCCTTATTAAGCAGTTTCAAAAACTGGAAAATATCCTTATATTTGAGGTAAACAATCGAAGGTAATGACCTCACCAGTTTTTTGTCTCTCTAATAATTATACCAAATTTGAAGGCGAAACATCCTCAAAGGCTGAATACCCGGTCAATGGCCTCGAAGACACTGCCTGATTCTACAACAAATGATCTATTAGTTGATTGATTGATGAATCAATTTGTTGTTTTATATTTCAACCAACCAGTTCTTTTAAAAGCTCTCCGTGTCTACAACATCAGGAATCTTGGAATGGAGTCTTAAGGAATTAACTCATCATGTACTACCCCATAACAAACCAACTGTCCTTCCCCCATCATACATCGTCGAGCCGTAAAAGCATCAAGAAACGAGGTAGCAATAATTCACCGAAACAAAAGGCACCCGGCGTCTAATAAATTCCTGCCGTAATCTAAATCACCAATGAAAGAGTAATGCTCACATACCCATTCCGATTAATTCGCGACGTCCTGTGACAAAAGCTCCCATCGCTCGACAAAGGCACGCCATCCAACAGCAACAAACTGCCCCACGCTTCAACAGATAAGCCATTAGCAGGGGCAAGATTGGATCATTCAAATCAGAAAAGGACCAAGTGCCGAAATCTCATTTTGAGGAATTCAGTTATTAACCTTTCAGTCCAAGTGATTTCATTTGGCATCGTCATTTGTTTATCATAATTAAAAAAATATATAATAGGGCTGAAATCTATTGGGATTAATAAAAAATATTTTTTAATAAATTTTTTTTTTTGAAGAATTGAATGATGTGCTTTTTGATATCATAAATGGCTATGGAAGATCAGAATTGTTTTTCTAAAATGATGATGCCAAATTGGGACTGAAAGGCTTAAGTTGGGGTTATGTTGGCTGTGACCTAAGAAATGAATATCGGTCAGTCACCCAGGTAGCACAACAATTTTGGTCAATGTCGCATTAGTATCGGCCAAACTTGGAAAATATTGAGCGAAATCTATCAGTTTCTACCGATTTTAATCAGATTTCCACGTTCTTTGAGGTTTCATACCGGAAATTACGAAAAGTGCAATACTTCATTTTATTGCAATCTTAGAGTATTTTGCATGTATAAAAAGCAAATATGTTTCGCAATTTTTTTCAACCAAGAATTTTGGATTGTAAATGTTTCTTCATATACTATTTGTTATTCAAACCAATTTTGCACCCCGATATTGCCCAGCGTCGGTAAAACGTAGTCCATTATGCATTGGGCGATGGGTATGAGCCGAGATTGACCAATAGTGCTGTGCTACAAGGGCAATGTTATAGTTTCAAAGAGGACTGTAGAAATTGATTTTTACTACACATTGTTAAAAGTTTCGCTCTTGGTTTTATCGAAAATATGGTTAATAGTAGCTGCGATGGTTTGGGGGTGAAACATTTCACTATTTTTTCGGTTTTGGGTTGAACAATTTTTCAGAGTTTGGAAATCAAAACCTGGAAAAATGGTTTAGCCAAATTCCAAAATATGGTTAAGCATTTTTTTCCACGCAGCCATTGCAGCTACTATTAATTTTCTTTTGTGATTAAACCAAATACTAAATTTTTAAGTGTACAAGGTAATTGAGAATGATTACACTGTAAAGTTCAGAATCTGACTGAAGTACATGAACTACTGGATTTCCATCCAGTAGTTCATGTACTTCAGTAATTATAAGTACTTCATGTAATTCAGGAATTATAGGTCATGCAACAAAAGCAGTTGTGGGGCAATTGAAATGGATTCAGTAAATATCTTTAGGTTGAAGTTTGTAATACGCAAAAAGAAAATAGGTAAATGCAGTAAGGAATTTAAAAATCTTTGGTAAAACATACGTTGAGATTAACTCTTTCCATATAAAATGAGTCGATAATGAGTTTTTGAGACATTGTTAAACTCCGAACGAAACCCTTAACTCCCAGAGAATTTTCGGTAAAACCCTAATACTTGAAAACTTTATTATTAAATTTCAAATTAGTTTTTATTAAAAGAAAGCCCATCAAATTTCAAATTTTACTGTGAAATTTCACGCAATAATGACAACGTGATTCGCATTTTATCGGCATAGTAAATCGAAACTGCATTAGAACAAAAAAAAAGTACCTTTACTCAATTTCTGAAAGATATCGCCAAGTTCCTTTCTGATAAGCCTGATCCTATCTGTCCCGGCGCAGAAGTTTTCATTCTCTGCCCAGGTCTCGCCAATCTCAGATGGGTGACCCAGTTCGTGGTCCCTTTCTCTGATTTATGGTTCCGTATATAGATTATTCCTATCCCTTTGCTTTTAATGAAAGCGCCCCGTGTTCGAAATGAATGGTGATAGTGCCCGGAGTTTTGAGGGGAAAAGACGGTGGGTCAGATTGACAAAGTAGTAATAACTGAATTTGAATAACTTAATTTAGTTGAAAAATAATTAGTTTTAAAGGGCTCGCTATTGTTGCTACATAGGAGTACAAAAATTAGTAGCAACAGTATTTTATGCTGCACCACCCTCAACAGCTGCAGAAACTGCCCCGACTCGGAACTGGATCCAAAACATATTTTCTTTTGTCCAGCCATCCTGGCAAAATTGCAGCAAATCACCAACTCGCCCTACGAAGACCTTTATGAGGACCACTATCTTCAGATCGCTGAAGCAGTCTATGAGAAGTTTGGTCCCATATAAATTTTTTCCATGGACACGACATCATCATCACCACCTTCAACAACCTGGAACCCACTACTTTCAGAGTGTTGTAAAACTCATATTTTCTAAAATATAGAGTCCGGCCCCCTTCATAGGCGATTTCATCCAATAGCATTTAACTTAACAAAAGTCAATAAAGAGTGGATCGGTCCTTTTAGTAGTTATACATAGAAGAATTTGAATCTCGAGTGTATCCTTAATCCTTTCAGTCCCAGTGATGCAATTTGGCATCATCATGTTTCTGATCATAATATAAAAAATAAGAGGGCTGAAGTCTATCGGGATTATTAAAAAGTATTTGCTAATAGAAAATGTTTGAAGAATTGAATGATGTTATTTTGATATCATGAGTGGCTATAGACGATCAGAAAAATATTTCTAAAATGATGATGCCGAATTGTCATCCGGACTGAAAGAGTTAAACGCTGGAATTTCTCGATCTCCACGGTTCTTAGAGAACCGAATTTGTTCCTGGACTTCTTAGAGATTTTTGGTTTCATGGAGGTGGCTGAGCTCCACCACTTGGGATAAGTAACAAAAATAACAAATTTTACATTTTACAACTAGACCATTCATTAAAAATAGACTGTAAGATAATTTGAACGTCGTCCCGTGCCTCACAGTAGGATTTATTGACACAAAAACTTCGTTATCAAGGATCCAATATCAAGTCTGCAAGCATTCAGCGAAGTTCTAAGAAATAAATACAATAAGCATCATGGAAAATCTAAAAATAAGCATTTTATAAAAATAATTCTTTGTAACGTGAGGTGTAAAAAATTTGCTTCTCAATAGATAAACAGCAAAAAATATTTGCTCCTTAATGATTTTTTTTATCTTTTCGATTTAATAGGACACTTCTTTAACTTCAAAGTAAAAACGTAATCGAATAAAAAAAATTTAAAACCTAGATTATTTTTTTTTGTCTAAAGTAACCCTAAACGACAAAAGTTGCCTCATCCAATGATACAAAATTTTCTTATTAAAAATAGCAAGTTTGGTAGTGTTCATTGCATTGTAAAAGACGATCATTGTAATTTTGTCAAATTAACATACAAAAGACGAGATGTTTATAATGGGTACAGGACTGGATTTGGGAATCGCTTGGAAATAGTTGTTGGAAAGTTTTCCACCCGATTTACCTACGAGAACGTTGATGCGTAGGAAAATTTGCTTCTGAGGATTGTGTTGTAAACGCCAGTTTAGGAATGCTTGGGCTCAGAAATTGAAGTATCGGAACAGATAACTGGACAATGATCAAATAAATTAGCTGCTAATGCGTTTATGGGCCATTTGAAGTTTTAAAAATGGTAGCAAATCAAAACTTGAAATCTATTGTTTGATTGTAAATTTAGAAGATTTTGGACAATAAAAATAGTAAATACATAAAATGGGACTTTTATAATCCAGCACTTATTTTATGGCTTATGACGTTCGTAGTACTGGACTAGTCACTTTCTAAAAGTGGTTGGTTGCATTGAACAATAGTATCACGTCTTTAAACACATTAATTTGCGACTATCTATCAATTTGCGTCAGATAGTTTTTCGAAGTGAACTTGGTCTATATCAACTTCAGACGCCAAAAAGGAAATGTGGACTCCAATATAATTGAAATAGTAAGTTGAAAGCTATCTACACATTCCGTTAATTATGACATGTGTTGATAGTGGTTTCTTAGCATCGCGTAGTTGAAAGATATTTTGATTTATGTGATATGTATTTGATATTTAAAGACTTAAAAAGGGACAAAAATTATTTACAAGATTAGTCTTCATATAGTTAATTTTAAATAAACCACTATTCAAACGCAATGCTTTCTTCTGCCGTTTAATTTTGGAAAATATTGACTCTTTTGAGTTATAAATTTATTCAGCGATTAAATTACTAATAGAACCATTACGAATTCAAAAGTGTACAAATAAATGACCAATCGATTTCTTTATGAAATAAATAGAACATATCTCCAATTTCCTAATATTACAATAACTATATTACGAGGTAGATCATTTCACATCCTTATACCTTTAACCCTTTCAGTCCCACTGATGCCATTTGGCATCATCATGTTTCTGATCACAATTAAAAATAATAATAGGGCTGACATCTATTGGGATTTATAAAAAAATATTTTCTAATGAAAAAAGTTGAATAATCGAAAGATGTGCTTTTTGATATCATAAATGTCTTTTGACGATCAGAAAAATAAATTCTAAAATGATGCCCAATTCGTCATTGGGACTAAATGGGTCAACAGTGAAAAAATTCAAATATTTTCACCCATTCTTAACTATACCGTACTACGTAATTCAACCTTGGGTCTAAACATCCACACGTCATTTTAATCCCCTCTCAGATCGTACAATTATCCTAGAAGTCTGCCCTCAATTCGCGTCATTAACCCGAGGCACAAAACATCAAGTCCGAACGTGATCACAGGCACACAACGATTCTTGTCCCTGGCACCATGCTCCGGGATGCTTATCTTCCAATTCTAACTGAAGATACAACTTACGCATTCGGAGATAAAAAGTAACAAACTAAAGTCATTTAATTGTAACAAATTGTTAGATAAAACAATATTATAATTTTTAATTATATTTATGAACTCAACAAGATTTAACCCTTTCAGTCCCGATGACAATTTGGCATCACCATTTAAGAAAAAAAAATTCTGATCGTCCATAGCCATGTATGATGTCAAAAAACACTTCATTTGATTCTTCAAACTTTTTTCTAATTGAAAATATTTTTTATTAATTCCAATAGATGTCAGCCCTATTATTTTTAAAATTATGATCAGAAACATGATGATGCCAAATGGCATCACTGACTGCAAGGGTTATATCATTGTTATCTAAACATTCGATCTGATTTTTTTTTAGTTTGCAGTTTTTGAAATTCAGTATTATAAAGTGATGTAAAAATATTTTCTAATCATGGTATACCATGGTCATAGTGATCAGTTTTAAAGTACCTTTCTTTTTAGAGCTAATTTATAAAAGTTGCTAATGCCTTTGATAAAAGAAGATGAATGTTCATAATATTTGACAGATACCAAACCAACTGCAAACATCCAAAATTGTAAAATTGTTTTGTCGCATATAAATTTAAATATTTTGAACTTCTTTTGAACGTTTTAAGAATTTGAGTGGTTAAGGTCTTTTTAAGTACATCGACTTTAAAATGCAAAACTATTTTTTGGATCATATATTGATAAATGTTGTGTTTTGGGCAATTTTACAAGACTTAAGAATATTTTTTTCTTACAATAGTTATTTTTTGCTTATACAAATTTTATTTTACGAAACTTATATGCCTATTCTCTTGAAAAAATTTAAGTTAAGAATGAAAAATATCAATATTACTAATGTGCAGTGCATTACTAATTTCGTACTTTGATAAGGTCGAATAAATCCTAAAACAAGGAAATACGGTGTCATTCTGACTTCAAAGTGCACTTTTGTTTGATAGTAAATAAATAAGCACACAAAAATTCAAAATACATAAATTTTTACCTTACAAAACAAACATAATCGCCTTATTCAAAGCGAAGTTGGAATCGGCATCCAAGCTTCCACAATACAGGATCGGGATCGTTAAATCTTGAGACAAAAACAAAAGCAAGGGAATGTAGTGACAAATCTTTCTGGTGTCCATTTTTCTCCTTCCCAACCGGCCATTAACGAGGAGATGGCACAAAGAATCCCAGGGAGTCATCATCCTGTTTTCTTCTCTTTCCTGTTTTTTCTCCGGTTTTCCTGATCCTGAAACTGTTTTCTTCTAGAAGGTTAATGGCGGAATCGTTTTCTCTCTTCTCGCGTTACTTATTGACGATTCCTGGAAATATCTGCTTGTTGATGTTACTGCTTCTCGAGGGGGTGTTTTGATATATTTTCTTGTTGTTAACATTGCGACAACATAGAACACAGGTAGATTAGAATATACCACATGCTAACTAGATGAATTCAAGTTGGATCTGTATACTTAATGTTAATATATTTGCCTGTATTCCCTTACTATATATTAAAAATCAACAAATTGTCTAAAATAAGATGGCTTGGCCACATTCATAGATACTAACACAAAATCCCATAAAGAGTGTGACATTTCATAAACCGGAAAAAAGGAGGCATGCCACGAACAAGATGACTCGACAATGTAGAGAAATGGCTATACCTTGTCTATCCATAATGCGAGCCTCGAAAGCATTTTTCTCCCCCATCCCCGTATGTGGTTTTCTTCGAAACACCGTGAGTGTTTTTTTCTCCACCATACTTGGGTTTTAACTGTTCGGATTGTTAACCTAGCAGCAGAATCTCAAACGCGTTAGGTTTAAAAAAGCGATGCTCCTCTCGTTTCCTAGAAAACCAAGCGAAGGGATGGGGGAAGAAAATGCCTTCGGGGCTCGCATTCTGGATTGACAAGGTATAGCGTGTTCCGGTGTTAACAGACGGAGAGCTGTATCGTTGGGATAGTTTAGGATAAAGGATGGTTTTAACCGACTGAGGCAGCTTTGGCTGAAAACTGGCTGTAGTGCTTCGGAAGAAGTTTACGATTATACTTCGCATTATTACATTCTCCTTTAGGAAAAAGAAGTACTTAGACTTTGGCTTTTTATACAAAGCGATCGTCATTTCGTCTAAGTTGTAATATATCCTAGACGGCTAGATACTGGAAGAGAATGGTTTATTTCAGTAAAGAAATAACATGTTTACATACATGCACTGTCATACCGTCGTAGGTCAAGACATTCGTTCAATAGCAGTAGATCGTACTATCTGTAAATATGAAATCAATAAAATGCATCGTATGAGGCGATGGGGTACGTTAATTTCGATCCTTGTTTTAAACCTTCATACCTGCCTTGTAGGGTGGACTATATTGTTACTTTGTATTCATTTATAATGGCGTCGCAGAAAAACATAGCTAAAACAACCCAAATTTACATAGCTGTGGTAAACGATGAATACGTTCGATAGTGAAAAAGATCGTATTAGATCTGAGTTGCTGCAAAGTGTACTTTTTCATGTTCCAACATAGCACAGATGCCCAAGGTTTATACTACAATTCAACTTTAAGCTGTAATTTATTTCAAAAATATATGTATGCCGTATGAAAAAAATACCCATGTATAACCAGTAAATATTGCAAATATATTCCGGAAACGCAAAAACCGTTTCCAGAGTCTATGTTTCAGACAATTTCATAAGGTACAAACCACCTATTTCTAAGGTTTATTTTCTTCAGCTTTTCTAGCCTCAAAAACTCAACGAAACAGCGAAATTCGAATTTTATCCGCTTTTAAAATCCATCCCCTAGTACGTTAAGACTTATTCCAGAGCCAATGGCACATGAAAGTATACATCCCACGGATTTAACTCTCATAGATTCGCCAGCTTAAGAGATTAGTTCTCCTGTTTTTACATAGCTCGGAACAATAGCAAAAGAAGAATAATGACGGGGCTTTTTAGAATGCTAACAAACAGCAAACTGGCTTTTTCGTTCGTTTTTTTTTTCGTTCGCCAAAAAATGTTCTTTGGAGGGAAAAATCATCCCCATGGGATAGCGCACTGGAATATCTTTTGGAATAAAATAAAGTTAAAAAGTAGAAAAATATCTTTTTATACTGATCTCTTTATTTGATGACGAACATGAAAGGAAGTCCAACCAAAGAATACCAGAAGAAGGAAAAGTTTGGGTTATACTGCCTCTTTAGAATAAAATCCAAAATGGCGGGCTATTGAAAAGACATTTTATTTGTAGCTACAGTGGTTTAAGTGGTGAAAGCCCAAAGCGATACTTTGTTGCTTTTATGTTTTATAATGGAATGTTCTAACTATTATAGCTATTAGATTATAGTTAACGTCACTATTAAGGACACTTCTATATTTGCTGAACATACATTTGATAATTTAGCAATTATAAATCGAAAGTGACAATGAATTTTTTATGTTAAAACTTCAGCGAATAATCATAAAACTTTGGATTTTTGTAAATGGCTTTAGCTTAATATATCTTATTCAAACAATATCAGAAGGTGAAAAAGATGGGATTTAATGCCCCTTTAATATATCTTTAAAATATCTCTTGAAAATAACTTCAAAATGGCTGACTTTGTAAATAATGTTGTTTGTGGTTAGAAGTGTCAAAATCTGATGTCGATCCATTTTTATTTTAATTCTTTACAATAAAGTGATTTTTAAGTAATACAGTTACATATTCAATGGCTTTGACAACAAATAAGAAAGATATGCCTTTGAATTTTATCAAACATGACCATGTTGAAAAATATTTTTTACTTTAGAAAAGCCAAGTAGGTGTTTTTTATTTTTTATTTTGTGTTTCTTTAAGTGTTGTTCTAAGATGGTTATGATGAATTAAAAGCAAGTTAAACTAGTGATATTATTCTAATTTTAGGTGAAAATGTCAGTAATGTTTCATAAAAAAGTGGAAATTTATAATAAAAATTTATCTAGAAAAATTGCTTGAGAGAAACTTATTTTCTGCAGTTCTAATAAAAAGTTAAGTAATAACATACCAAAATTAATTATCTATAGTGAAAATAAATGATATTTGATGATTAGTAAAATGTGCCCAAATATAAAACAAGTATTCTACTAAAAATATAAAACGATATAAATTTATGCATAAAGTTAAAATTTTATTCTTAAAATTAAAAGAAAAACAATTTTATTAATGTAATAGAATCATACAAAAATATCTAAATATTAAATTACTAAAATTAATTACTATTAAAATAATATTTTGCTTATCTTTAAATATTAGAATAGCCTTTTAATACTTCATTTGTAAGGATATTAAAAGCACATTTCGAAACTTTCAGTTTTACCAATGTGCTAACTTTAAAGAAAAACTATCCTCTTCTGCCTCCCACACATCCGCGAGTTTTAAATATAACAGACGCTTTCAAAATTCGATGTCTGAATACCACTGTTGTCAGATACCTTTCAACCCCAAACACCATTTCAACACATCCAAAAGGAGCCTCGGGATATTTGGACCCATTACAATTCTCTTTCGGCTGAAAAATGACAAAAGACTTTCTTCATAAAACCTCAGTCCTGACGTGCACAGACGAGTGCTAGCTGCCGGTGTTCTGGTGACTTTTAAAAGGCTTTAGAGACTAAAAAGAATGCATCTTCAACATTTTTAAAAATGGCTGCTACTGGGGAAACTTTCCCATTTGTTTTGGATGGTTTTAATGATATTATGTGGCTTTTTTGTGAGACGCGTTGACGTTCATTGTTACTCCATTAGGAGAAAGTCTGGGTTTAATTCTATACGTTGTTCTTTTTTTAGAACTATATGGAATTTTTAATGTGATATTTTTTTAAATGTTAGACGTCATGGTTCTTAATTGTGATGGAAGCTGTTTTGCTTAATTTCCCTCATAAAAATTTTGTTGTTTAATATTAGAAAAATACTGTAAGGCAGCTGAATTTTTAATGAGAGATTAATTGGATATGATGGACATTGAAAAGAAGGTATAAATAAAAGTTTGTTGTTAGAGAAAGTTACCTACGAAAACAAAATTTTTGTTTTTAATGTCATTTCATGAAAATTCATTTTTATTGTTTGAGGTTATGTACTTGAAAATATAATTATTTCAAATTCCGTATGCTTAATCCTATAAGCATGACGTTAAAAAATCTTTAAGTTTCAAAATGAATGTCAAACTAAAATATTCAACACGAACTGTTTCAGAAATAAGATTTGGAATTGTAGAACAACATAAAAGGACCATAATATCTCACCAAAAATAAAACTTTTTAAAGGATAGGCCATGATGAAAATTTCTAAAAAGATAACAAACTATGTCATAGTTAAGGAAAAAATTATTGAAAAATATATTAAGTCTAAATATATCGTTATAGGACTAATCCAACATTAGTACCTTTAAATTACTATAATAACGTACTTTACCAAACAAATACCAAACTGTCAATCATCAGTATTTCAATCGATTCTGACCAATATTTTACAGCAATTTTTAAAACGAAAAAAAAAATGCATTCAATGCATTCAATCTGAATCTTCGTACATATTTTATCAAATTGAACCCCCTCCCCCAAGCCTACTTTTTATGATGAAAACCTTACTAAAAACGGAAACTTACTGAAACGAACTAAACCTACCTCTGTTACATTTTGCAACGTTTTCCTTCTATTTGCTACAAGTTACTATGTCTGTTATACAATATACACCTAAAACTATTCAAATAAGAGAAAGCTCAGTCTAAAAAACTAGCCTATTGATACCAAGTGACGGTGAACCACACACCTTCACATTCACCAGATCACCGAAAAACACTAAACACAACCCCTAAAAATACAATAGCCGAGTATCGAATATGTAAAAGAAGAATAACAGATAAGCCCATCTCATTCTGTTGCGCGATCACAGAGCATGTAAAAGATTATAATATAGATCGATGTCCCAGTTTCTCTATTGAGAACAGTTGATTCTACATCTGTATATTTATTATAAATACAGATTTAATTAATATTTTTTGGTTAATAAAACGTAAAAGAATGCAAGTTAGAGTTTTTAAGTGTTCTAAAAATAAGCGTTCAAGTCATTGCTTCTGTTTATGCGAATCAAGGCCTTTATTGATTAAGTGAGACTTAGAGAATCAATGTTATCATAACGTAATTTTGATTATTAAAAAATAGATTCGATGTAGTTTGTTTTGTAATTTTATTGACATATTTGAGATATTACATTTTTTATATTGCAATATCCCAAATAATTTAAAATTAGTAAAAAATTGTTAAAAAGTTCCACATCAAATTAACGGTTCTTAGCGTGCAACTAAATTTCCAAGCATGATTCGAATCCGCATTTATTGAGTTACAATCAAAGTGTAATACCAACTAGCCCATGCATCGAATCTCGAATGGTAACTAAAAGAACCAAGGTTTTTTAGACAGCGCTTTCAAAATTTAAACGAGGGAATTAAAAAAAACAAACCCGGTTCAATATTGTAATGTAAGCGGAACGGTTTTAAACCGTCGAAAGTAGTAGACAATTGTGTAAACGAGACATTTTTATCAGTGTCCAGTTTATGTCGTTTTTTAAGTTTGGTGAATCTATACTTTTTCAGGGAAAAAAAAATCCACAGGTGAGCTCTAAACACAGTGTTACTACATCCAAACCCGCAGATTGTGGTAGGAGATGATCCATGCTGTTCGCGAACTTCAAAATGCTCTCCCTACAATTTGATGCGTTGTTGACTAGAGTACAACGTGTTTCTCCGCCCGTACTCCACTGGTCAATATTACTTTTGTCCTCAGCGTCCATCGGTTGTTATTGATCCAACTCCGAATGATTTGGGCGCAATAAGTGATCAGTTTTTATTAATTTTTTTTTTTTTTTTTTTTTTTTTTTTTTTTTTTTTTTTTTTTTTTTTTTTTTAAAATAAAAAAAAAAAAAAAAAAAAAAAAAAAAAAAAAAAAAAAATTTTTAAAAAAAAAAAAAAAAAAAAAAAAAAAAAAAAAAAAAAAAATAAAAAAAAAAAAATCACAGGTGTGCTAAACACATTGTTACTACATCCAAACGCACAGATTGTGGTAGGAATGATCCATCGCCTGTCGAACTTCAAATCTCTCCTACAATTTGATGCGTTGGACTGACGTACAACGTGTTCGCCCGCTACTCCACGTCAATATTACTTTTGCTCAGCGTCCATCGGTTGTTATTGATCCATCTCCAAGTGATTTGGGCGGCATAAGTGATCAGTTTAAAGCACTCTTTCCCGGCCTCCTGATGGGGTAATCAGTTAAGGAATGGAAAATGTATTGAATTTCTTATGACCCGGACCATTTGGGATATTGTTTTGTTTGGGAGGGTGAGAATGATGAGATAATTTACTGCGATATCTGAGAATTGTGTTTTCTTTTTTGCATCAGTTTTCTCGTTTTACATCCATAAAGCAAGCTTATAAATATAGTTATAGAAATGGATTGAGAATATTGTGTTTTATGGAGGGGATATAAGAAATGTGATGGGGAAGAGTTTTTCTCAAAATATAGGTCTCAATGAGATTCCAGTCTTATTTAAGTTCTGATTTTTATACACAATGTAAAACTTTAAAATAAAAACATAGATATGATTTCTTTATTTCAAAATTTATTTTAAATATGAAGTCTTATGTTCATAAAAATGATCGAAATTTATTAAATAATATACTGGTATGTTACCCAAAGCATTAAGTAAGTTTAATTTATTTTGTGCATTTTTTATTGTTTTAAATTTGTAAATTTACACGTAGATTAAGGATTATAATAAAAGTTTTTTTGTTGTAAATATCAAAGATTGTATGTTAAAAAATCTTCTAAACCCATTATATATTGAATATACACGGCCAAAAACATATTGCGTACGTGAAATATTTTATGTGCTTTAAATTTGGGTGGACAGGAAATCCGAAAATGTATAGAATTGCAATTTTAAAAAAATGCAATGTTCGTAATTTAAAATATAAGAAATTAAAGAAAAATATTGTGAACATTTGTGAATTTCATAAACCTTACCAACCAGATTTCTAAGCACACCTTTATGTCCACAAAACAAACTGAATTAGTTATTAATTTTTTATGCAATACTAAAATTTCTACCATTTCATATTAAATTAGGTACCAGTACAAAGGGTTTGTTGTCCATCTAAACGGCATTTTTTAAAAACTTAAATCATTGACGAAACATCAATGGCAAGTGGTAAAAATTAATATGGTATCAATGAAGCCACAGATTGATAATACACACTGTTAATAATAAAATTGTCCCTAATGAGCTCTAGAATGTTCTCGTTTTATAAGGAAAACAAAATTACCAAAAATGAATACTTTGAAATTTCCTTTTTGAGATCATGAATGTTCTTAAAATTTAATGACTGGAGGCTGGTCAATACACAACAACTTCTAATAGCGAAAACTCCCGCTCTCTACCGGCGATCGCTGTAACACTCTGAGCTAAATTTTAGAGTGGATCCTCATATCGTGAGTTCGATCCCACGTGGACGAAAATAACTTCGGTTCTTAAACGTAGCTTACCCATGAGCATTATTTCAGTGCTTCCATATACTGCACTGAAAACTTCTATTAGTCGAGTCAGTTTTTTTGCTCACTCAAAAATGAAATAATACATTTCCTTGAATTTGAGAACAATGTATTTTTAAAAAAAATGATGAACCAATGATGTTCTCAAAACTGTTAACATTATCTTGAATTTGAGAACATGTGTTTAATGGCAATTCTAATGGGAATTATTTTTTCGCAATGGTGCTGCATTAAATGGGAATGAAAATAGATTGAAAGTCAATTACTATGAGATAGATAAAATACAAAAACGTTAATGTTAAATGGTAAAACCCACATACCTTAAACAATTAGGAGAACACCAGGTTTGCCCCATAAATCTCAAATAATTGAAATTTTCTATCATCCTAAATGTTAATCTTTTTTACTTTTTATCTGTTCATCCAAATACACTTTTTTTCTGTAAATCTATCTATTAAAATAAAAGCAGACAACCATTGGTAAAAGAGGAAATGTCATTATGAGACCCGTATTTGAGGACGGAGAAATTCACTTTGCTTCATGTGTGGGTTAACTCTACCTCAGAACCAAAGAGGTTCAACTACGTTTCTAAAGGACATTTTGGATCAGGAAAGCATATAACTGTAATTATATTATTACATTCATCTAACCCAAGATATTATTATATTCACTTAACATACTATATTATTATATCCACTTAACAAACGATATCATTAAATGCATCTAACTGAATGTTATATGATCACGAGCGTCTAACTGCATACGAAATTATTACATTTATCTAATGGCCAAATATTTTATTACCATGTATCTAACTGAATGATTTGCTATCAGACAACATTCTAATCTATGCATCTAACAACAATCAAAATTTTTGCACACTTCTAACTGAATTTTATTTTAGTATTACAAAGCTACACATGGCATAATTTTTGACGAAACATCTAATTTTAGTGACAAGATTAACACTAATAAAAGACTATCCGACATTAAAACTATCTATATCTAATTCCCTACAATCAAATTTTACGTTGAAAAATTGAATCAAACGCAATGAAGATGGAAATGTTGGAGTCTTTAAAAACCAAAGACAAATGTCCTTACTAATCTAAAACGCTCCCTTATCTTGTATGGGTCTTACGAAATTTGCTTTATGTGAAACTTTCTGCCAAGCATTTCATTCATTAAATAAATTACATATATTGCAAAATTAATTATTATATATTTAATTAAATATGTATGCAAACTAAAAAATTCTTACTTTTGCAAACACGATCTTTTTTGGATGTTTAATCGCTTAACAGAAAAGCAATGGTAGCCCCATTTTGCACTTAAAGCGTTATGAGCTTGATAGATCATTGCTTAAATTGTGATGACACACATTAAACGCCGATTTAGCTCCAGTCTTTACAAATAAAATTTAAGCTTTAGTTATTAATGTTTCTGTATTTCATTTAAAATTTTGTGTTCTTGTGTAGTAGTATTGTTTTCAAATAATACCGCATTTTGTTTATAAAACAACCTCTAAATATATATATTAAAAATTCGGAATTTTATTTCAGTACAAATCTGAATCTTAACTATGAAAACTTGGCAATGATACGGGTGCTTCAATTGGTTTTACTGGTAAAAGGAAAGACCAAACTGCTTTAGCTCGACTGTCCACTGAACATTTAAAAACCCTGCAGTTTTCCGGTGTCATTAAGACTTTCTCTACCTGCAATAGATGCAACAGCGAAGAGGCAACCTCCCAGCATCTGTCAGCGTGCATTGGCCTTTCAAATGAGGATCTTCGACGAACACCTGATTTGGAGATGAAGAAGTTAAGGGAGAATAACCTCATGGATCTGATCTGGATCAGATAACAATCCATCCATCCATCCATCCCAAAAATAGTTAAAATCATCACAACTTAATTTCATGAATTATACACACGTTTGGTTTGTCACAAAAGTTTTTAAAGGCAGGCAATCTCAATTTTCGGACTTATACATCTTTGGTTCTGAGACCCAGCTCTACAGATAGATAAAGTACCCCGAGTACTACATAAAAGGATCCTTCTTTTTTCCTCTTTGTCTACAGAGCCGCTTTCATTATTGTCCAAGATCCAGGCGAAGATTGCATCAAGTCTGGCGGAAAGCAGATTTTGCGCTCTGTCGCAGAAGAGGGTACCTTCGGATTTATCGAATAGAGGGAGGTGAAATAGTTACTTCTTTTTTACCTTTCGTACTTTTTTCTTATTTGGAACAGTTTCTTTTTATTGTCAGATTTTGATAGAATTTCCGGATTTTTATGTAGTAGGTATATTTATGCATTTGTTTGAGTTTGGTAACGAGATTTCTGATAGTATGTCTTATAGTGATGGTTAAATAGTGGACATTTAGGATATATTTTATTCTTATCAATTACTCGCAGAAGTTAACGGGATGCTTACTTAATACTTCAGAATTTATGTAAGTATATTTTTTTTCCAAATGCATGCAAGCTTCCGTAGTGTACAAAGTGCTATATTCAAATTACTTTGCAACGTCGAAAATGCAATGTTTTTGAAATACAGTACAAAATAGTACATTATATGTAAAATTTACTAGATATTTTAAAACTACGCAGTTTTAAAATACTCATTACAAACATTTTTTTTTTTTTTTGTAAAACGTGAGTATTTGCTAGCTTTAGTTATCGAGATTCTTACTAGAACAGACTTCATATATGAGTATGAAATTTAAACAAAGTTTATGAGGGTTTCACTAGTGTATGTTTAGTTCACTAGTGTATGCTAAGTAGTATAATTATTCGAAATACTGTACTTTCCTTTAGGACAAGATAGTATTGTCTATGAGAAATTCATTGTATTCTTTATATTTAAAACTGTATACAATTTAATATGTTAACGACACACATATTTTATACAACCATTTTTTTAATTTAAAATTTCCTTAGATTAATGTAAAGAATATACATTCAACAAATATTTTTCTGAAATAAATTTCTATCGGATGCTTATTTTTTAAGAATGAAATATATTTTATGTATAATGCTTTTTTAGGTAAACATTCCTTCAATACTAATAATGGTATCGAAACTTTAAAAAAATGTTCCCAATGACATGATATCATGTATAGCGAATTTTCATCTGATGAAACTAAACAATTTTTTCGCAATAAGTAGAAATACATAACTGATACTTTGCCAATTAGTCTGGAATGCTCACAAACATATAAAAATAGAAATCTTGAAGCCTAACTATTTCGTAGTAAATATTTATGAAATGCCTTAAAAATATAATTTGTATATGCTTAGATGTAACGAAAGAGATGTTTACGTATAATAAAACTATATTTGATAAGAATGTAAATATAATATTTTTTATTAAATATGTTAGGTTATTATTTACAAGTAAAGGTTATTACGCGATTTAAATAAGAGCTACCTATACTACCGTGGACAGGTAAACTCCAGTAACTTCCATAATGACTTAGAAAATTGTTGCAAGTACTCAATTAATCTAACAATTAATTGTTGCTAATTAGTCTAACAATTAAGAAAACATACTGTAACTTTTTTTCATATTTTTTATCAAGAATTTTACAACTCATTGTTGCTATTACTGCCTGCAGCTTACCTGCCCACGACAATATAATAAAACAGCCATTCAAGATATGGATTTGGCAACGCAGGAACATTGTTACGACATAACATCACACAACTATTTTAAAAAGTACGCTCATAAATATCCTATGGTAAAGATGTAAAGATTATTTGAAAGCCTAAAGACCTTGCTTTTTTTTTCAAGTTGTATCATATATAATTTATTTATTTAATATTTAGTTCCTCAAAATTGAGAATTTTATAAAAGCTTTATTTCAGATGAATATTTGTTAATCTTCAAGAGTTAAATCTATTTTTAAAGTTATTTAAAAAAATTAAAAATTTGACCACAAAATGAGTCAGCTTGAGTTGAAATCACACATTTTAAAAACCTCGTTAATTTTCTCGCTGATTATTATTAACATCGGATTACCGTTATCGCAGTATCGTAACTCGCAGATTGTTTGTTATCACCTACTATTGGCAATATAACAAAACTATTTCAATAAAGTTATTAAAAAACATAAATAAAGAAAAAGATTTTTTTTTCTTTTCCTTTTGAATAAAAATGCAAAAAAAATCAGTGTTCACTTTCAATATTTAAGTTTTATTAAATATCCACATTAAAAACTACATTATCGATACAAAAAAGTATTAAAATTATTATTCTTTATAAAACATCTATTAAACTGTAAATAAATATACCTGGCTGTATTCGAAATTTATTTCCTTGCTCGTTCAAAGCTAACGATCCAGTAAACTTCAACGGTAAATCTTCAATAAAGCAATAATAAAAAATCTTTTTGTGAAATACATTATACGATTCAGGTGAAAAACAGATTATAGACCAGAAAGAAATCGAACTATTTGCCTGCAGAGCACCGTCGGATCTATCAATGGCGACGAAGTTAATGTGACAGAAGAATATTATTTTTAGAAAAAACTTTTATTATAAAAAAATAAGACAAAAAAGCTCCGTCATATCTTCAGTTATTAGAATTTATTTTCTTAGTTTTTTATTGGACGTTTTTCGCGGGCTTAAAATAACAGTGGAAGAAGCGAATGGAGTCCATTTTTCGAAGTTTAGTTGTATGAAATGAGATGTGTTTCTAAATGGAAGCTGAAAGGAAGCATGGTCGAATGGCCGGGGAAGCTTGTCTTTAACGTTTAGAATTCGTCTTCTATTATTTCTCTTGAGGACGCTTCAGGAAAGATCGCTTTGAAAATGATATCGGAAATCTTGAGTCATGCCAAAGCGTTTGGCGTTTAGAAGCTATTTCAACATTTTTTTTCTTTTGGAAACGAAAATGTTTTTATCGATATCAGGAAACGTTAAAATATGTCATGGTGCTCAGAAACATTGCTGTATCGTTAAAATAAGTAGATGTTGTCTGAAATTGTCAAGGGTTTGTTCATTTATCGAAGAAATAAATAAAATGATTGAAAAAAAGGGAGTTTTGTATAGGTACTCCTAATTTTTTTCCAAATTTTTAAAAAGTACGAAATTATTTCAAATTGATATACTTAAGATGGAAATAATTAACATGATGTAGCAATAAAAAAAATTGATACTTTATAAAACATGTACTTATTTTACTGTATCAAATGTTCAGGTTAAAGAATAAAAAAAATATGCCCAATGCAATCTTGACACTGTTTTTTGTCCTACTGAACACACACGAAACAACTGCGGGATATTCTGACGTTTGGGGCATTGTGCCCTAGCTTTTCAGTACTAGTAATTATATTTAACGGGATGTCAACCGGTAAAACTTGTGCATTTATATTTTCAGTATGTTTCTAATCTTAATATTGAATTTATATGAACTTTGGGAGTGTTTACTAACTAATTACAGCTCCTTCCATCGCTCCACAGAACAAAAATATTAGCAACAATAACTAAAACATTAAAACGAAATTAAATTTAAAGTATTGTCAACACTATCTTAGTACTAGGGGGTGAAACACTACACGGCTTTCACTTACAACTCAATAAATCACTTAAATGTAATTATATAAGTATAAAGATAAGTACAATAGCTTTTTTGCCTAAACAGTTCTATAGCAATTACACTTTAAGGATGCGTGATATTCCACGGCCAACTTCAATAACATGTGCAGAGAAGGTGTCCTAAACCTGAGCGTAGACGTGCATTTTGACGAAACTGTTCCCAGTGCCGAAGATCGAGAAACTAGTTTAGACGCATCGGAACCCTAAAAATGTGGTCAGCCGTGAACGAGTGTTTCCGAACAGGTTTCGAGACATGCTGACATCATTTTCGGAACAACGTCACTCGGAACTATGACGTCAAAATTTCCGTCCCGAGCTTGTTTGGGCAAGCTTCTTCGGGATTATTAGTTGAGTTGGCCGTGAATATTCACGAAGACCTTATCATGGAGTTCAACAGCTACTAAAAAGTTTCAATATTATAGTACGTAGCTCTTTTATTTTGAGCTGTAGAGGGGTTTCAGTCAGACAGACCAACCATTGCGGCAAAAACATTTCTTCGGAAACAGCAACTCCAAAACGTGTAGAAAACACAAAATCTAAATTTCGGATTTTCGATCTCATCAAAATACTTTTCAATTCGCTAAAGTTCATGTGATGTAATTAAAAGTAAAAAAAAAACATAAATAGTCACGCTTGATTGATTATCAAAATATAGCGAAAACCAGCCCATTCGAAACTAACCATTCCATTTTAACCCTTCAGCGAACCAATGTCCTCTTTGCCATCAACCCTAAAGCAAGCGTGTCCACTCCGCGACATCAAAACATCTCGAAGTTTCAGCAAGTCCTCTTTTGGCGAAATTTATGAGCCACTTTAAGTCCAAGAAGGGGTACGCTGATCATCTAGCTCCATAAGTTTTAGTGCCCCTGTGACACAGGTAAATTTATAGGATATATTTCTGTTCTTCTGTAGAAAACGGGCCAACGTGTTGTGATGTAACACGGGACATCGTCCCTTTTTCCTAACGATGTATAGATTTCAAAGACAAGAAAATTACCTCGCGTAGCTTGTTTGTCATTATTCATGTTTGGAAGTTTAGTTTAAGGGGTCTAAGGAGTCTTAAAAATGTGCAAAGAAGGAACTACAAAGCATAGTTTGATCTTTCATGTCATTTTTTAACTACTCAATATACAAGTATAATTTTTTTATATGTAATTCTACAAGATTTATTTAATATGAAACAAATTTTAAAATTTATGAAACTTTAGCCAAAACTAAAATAAATGATATTAAACATAAAGCTATTTGAACACATTGTGATTAGGCTTGCGCGGCAAATTGTGAGGTCAAAATTGAAGACATGACCAAGAAAATGACTTTATATTGTACAAATATGTACAAACAAAGACTTATACCTAAATTCTCAGCTCAATTTTAATTAGAAATAATTTTAAAAAAATTTTTAAATCAAAATTCAAAAAATTTTATAAATTTTTTTAGAAAAAAGTTCTTAAAATAAATTCTAATTAAAATTGAGCTGAGAATTTAGGTATAAGTCTTTGTTTGTACATATTTGTACAATATAAAGTCATTTTCTTGGTCATGTCTTCAATTTTGACCTCACAATTTGCCGCGCAAGCCTAATCACAATGTGTTCAAATAGCTTTATGTTTAATATCATTTATTTTAGTTTTGGCTAAAGTTTCATAAATTTTAAAATTTGTTTCATATTAAATAAATCTTGTAGAATTACATATAAAAAAATTATACTTGTATATTGAGTAGTTAAAAAATGACATGAAAGATCAAACTATGCTTTGTAGTTCCTTCTTTGCACATTTTTAAGACTCCTTAGACCCCTTAAGTCTTTTGGGAACTTATAGAAGACCAATTTCTTTGGTGATTTTGAGCGAAATGGATTTTTGGAAGTTTTCGGTCGTAAAATTGTTTAAGTTTGTATTTTATAGATGCTTGGTAACTTGCTTGGAAAAATGTGTTTCCAGTTTATTAAAATTAGAAAATTTAAGTATTGTGTCTTTACCATTTTTCTAAAGTGAATAATCTAAATGATCTTACTCAATGTTCGTAACTTTGTTAATGATAATATGTTGTTAAAAAGTAAAATGTTATAAATGTTTAATTCTTTTGTTTACTAAAAATAGATCTATTTGCTTTAAGGTACATTACAAAGAAACGGTATTGACTTGCCTGAAATAGGTTAAGCTAATATATCATGAGTAATACTTTGGTAAAAAAAGTAACTTGTAACTACGAAGGTTTCCGAAGAAGAATTATATTTATTCAGGTAATTAACAAAGCGAATTTATAATTATTAGATTTGCAAAGCAAACTCTACCTAAAAACAACCAAACGTGCTTAAGAAAATGCTGTACGATATTAAAGAATATTTCTTTTTTCAAATTCCTAATACAAAATAAATCGAAATAGTTTTTACTAGTATTTACCCAGAAGGTAGACAATCCTTTGGTTTACAAAATTTTAAATACTTCTTATTGTGTATAAAAATAAGTAAAGTAAACCGTTTTTAAATGAAGAAGAAAAGTTTATATCCTACATTAAGATTATTTTAATCTGATAATGGAATTAGAAAAAATGATTGTCACGATCCACATTAAAGAGCCCTTAACACTGTTAAATAAAACAAATAAAACAATTTTTTAAAAAGTTGAGCTTAAAGTATAAACCATGTAAATATGAAACAATTTCTTTTTTTAAATTTTCTACTTTGAGAGTAAAAAACAAGATTAAAATAGTTTAACTGAAGTAAATACGCATGAGAGTAAGGATTTGCAAAACTACTCATACAATTAGAAACAATTTTACTACACAATTGCGAAAGAAATATTTAAAAAAAATAGTAAATTATTTCAGCAGTAAAAATAAAAATGTCATGTAAAAATGTTTTTAAGAAGTGTGGAAAGTTTTAAATTAACATAAAAAAAGGATTATTGAATATTGAAAAGTAAAGGGTATTTGTACAACGGTGTTTGTTTAGACTTGTTTTACGCATTAAAAGATTATACAAAAAAAAGGCTAACACTTTCCCTTCACTTTCGATATTTGGGTCCGCTTTTAATATGTACATCCATTATAATCGTTTATTGCAAATATAATTAAAAAATATGCACAGTAATTTAAAGAATATTTTTTTTTAGAATTTTCAAATATTTTAATATGAATGTATGAATTTATATGAATGAAATAAAGTCGGGTATGCAAGCAGATTTTTACTTATGTTTATTTATTTTAACACAGTCATCTTAAAATTTTTATTAAATTGTTTATAAAAGTAATTCACGTATTTATATCATTGGAAATTAAATTCATTTATCGAAAATATACTTATGGTTTTATAAGAAGCTTTAAATGTTCATAGGTTATACTGAATTTATACTACTTCCAAATTAAAAGAAAAACCAATTGAATTTGTATCGTTAAATAGCTCACTTATTTTTAATTACATTACATATCATTATAAAAAATATATTATTTAACTGATACTTTTCATTTCAATATTTTTGTAAAAGTATAATAACGTAAAATTTTCGTATTTAAACTTTTTTGTAATCAGTTTATTATTTTTCTTTTTGCGTATTAAATGTGCTGAATTAGTTATGATAATATACATTATGTGTGTCTCTGATTAACTAACTATACATAAAATGCACCGATTGCAGCTTTTCCTGATACGAATTTATATCGATATCGTAAAAATTCACAAATTAAACAATAAATGCTCGATAAAATTTATTTCAGTTTTTTAAGCAAGTAAGATGTTTTTTTGTTGCAATATTTGGTTTTAAACCTTCTTTTTTTTATTACATATATACTTTTTATTTGGTAATTAATTCAAGTTTGTTTAATTCTAAAATGAGTAAAATAATATAGCATTCAAATTTCTGGAAACATAAGCGGAAAACAAAACAGTACGTGTAAAACTTACACTCCTGATATTGTAAAATACCCATTATATTAGGGACATATATAATTTGTCATTCAAATTACTTCCCATTACTTTTTCATTATAAAATCACATCGACAAACCTTTTTTTACAGTTTGATTAAAATTTGCATCAAAACGGCTCTTATTACAAGGGGAAAAAAGAAGTATCTACAATAATATTAAAAAACAAACTTAAAACAAAAATATTAAAAACAAATATTTTCAAAACCTAAAGCAAAACTTTCATTCACTGTTGTTCACTTACATAATCTTTATGTAAAAACAATATATAAGTAAATAAAAAATAAAAGTTAGCTGGAGTGTGATGAAGATTACTAATAAAACTGAAAGAGAAAAATTTAAAATATAAACGTGGATACATAGTATCAAAAGATTTTTTTAATGATACTCAAGAGCTAGGAGTTTATAACAGATGATGTAAAAGAAAGACAACCGCGTTCGGTTTTGACAGTTATTTAAATATTTAGCAGTTCCATTATTATTGTATAGTAAGTATTATAAAAATTGTATTATTACAATTGTAAGTAGTAATTGTATTATAATAATTGAAGTATAATAAGTATTATTATAAATGACATATCCTTTTAATGATACCATAGTTATTGTATCATTAAAAGAATGCAGATAATTTAGAATTAATGTTTTGTTAAAAATTAAAATATTGAATACTTAAAGATTACAGAAGATGCATTTTTATTTCAAAATTTTTTTGCACTTAATTAAACAATGCTTTGTTTTTCAGGTTTGGAGACACATTGAGATATTTAAACGTGGTCAAGAGAAGACAAGTTCGTTTTCAGCGTACATATATTTTAGAATTCGATGGTTAGATGTTTCAAAAATAAAAAATACAAATTTGAATGCCTTTGCCTTGAAAAGAACCTAAGGTCGAGATTAAATATGCCTTTTCACAAGTGTTCAACTTTGATGATGGCGTTAATTTTTGAATAACGTTACACCACAAAATCGGAGAAATCGTCAAGCTTTCTCCAATTTTAGGATGTAGCGTAAAATTTTTTGATTCTATTTGTGACCAGGTACTCAAACATATACGCGCAAACTTGTACGTTTTACTATTTCTTTAAAAGTAGTTTTCACCAGTTTCATGAAGTAGAGTTTCACCAAAGTTTTACGGTGAATAGGCCAAAATTCAATAACAAAATAATAAAATTTTTAAAAAACATCGTTGATGTCGATTAAGGATTTATTAGGATCTGTACTGAAAAGCGTTGTTGATTTGAGGTTAGGTAGAAATATATAAGTGAATTTAACTCATTAATCTTCATTAATGCTTCACTTCTCGAATATATTTCACTCTTTGATGATGGGTGTTCTTTTATAATCAATGACCCCGGTGAGCGCAATTATATTCAATGACCACGTGAATAAAAATTATGGTAAGAAATCATATAGAAGGAATATTAAAGGAGGCGTAGTAACCTGTTTAAGAATTAGCCAAAAACAAACGAGTATTCTTATGTCCACCACATGATTTCAAAGCATTTGATGATAGAATGATTGCAAAATTCTTTAAAGGAGGATATTTCTATTGTTATTCTTATGCTAAGACTTTTCTTCAAAGTAGATCTTAATAATGTAATTGTATGCAATAAATAGAACAAAATTTAATTTTAAATCTGCCCTAATCTAAAAATTGAGCTAAGTTGCCAAGCAAAGGAACACTTCCTTTGTCCGTTGCTGCCTCTCGTGTAGCTCTAGTGCGACGATAATTCAAATTTAAGTAAACCTTTGTAATTGCAGAGGTTAAACAATCCTTTCGCGAGCTTTGAATCGGTTCACCGCCGCCGAGCCAATTCTACTTTTATCTCAGATTTATAAAATAACCGGAGTAAAATAACGACAGTTTACCTAAAATAACTTTTCTCGTTTTTTAATTCTTATGATGGGTTGACGTATCAAGATGAATAAGAAATGAGCCGGCTTGTTTTATCCTATTTTAGATGGAATTGAAAGCCTTAAAAGCAATAAAAAGTGATTTTATTGGCTTGATGTGAAAAATACGAATAATTTTAATGGCATCCCCTTTATGACGACGCGTTACTTCTCTGAAAGCATTATCCAAAAAGTTTTAACGGAATATGTATGCTGCAAAGTTCTTAAAGCTTTCATATAAATTGGAAGAAGCTGAAATCTAATTAAAAGAAAGTTTTAGTTAAGTATAGTATATTATCTGTCTGAGACGTCATCACGTTAACTCAATGCTCAGGGAAAAGAAGCGAATAGTAACGTTTTAGAACTGTGAAATTAAACCTATTTCCGATGGAAATAAGAAATTTAAGATCTACATTTTGTAAGGAAAACTTTAAAGTACAAACTTAAATTTAAAAATATGTTATTTAAGCTATACCTTACACTTTTGTACGGTTATTATAAATATGTTAATATATATGTAGAAATTGATTGATAATACGGCTTATTTTTTAGATATAAGTCCATTTTCCGTACAGTATGTACGTTCTAAGCGAGTTATAAAAAAAACCTAATGCATTATAAGTAATGAATAGAATTATATCTTGATAAATTGCGCTAGGATAAACTTACTTAATGTTTTTTTTTTTTTTTTTTTTTTTTTTTGAAATATCGTTAATTAATATGCCAATTGAAAATTAATTTTTCGGTATAAAATAAAGAGATTTGTCCAAGACCCATTCCTCGTTAACTTTTTAAGTGTTGTTATCTCAAATACTCAAGCAAATTTTATTAATTTATTTGAGGAATTTTAAAACAATTTGAAACTCATATATTATTTTATATTTATATTTGAATTAAAAATAAAACCCACGTCTTGCAAAGATGTTAAAAGAAAGAATCCTAGTGGGGGAATTCTCCTATGGACCTGATTTCTTTTTACGTGTAACGATTAATGTAACCCTCTGTGGCATAAACAAATTAGCATAAATGTAAATTTGTTTTACATGATAAGTTTAAAGTTTAAAGTTTTTGCTGAAATTTAATTTCTCTAAATTTCATAAAACTTTATTTCCGTAACAGGGGATAATAAATGATTGCTTTATACTTAAAATTATAAAATGTAGTTCAATTAATAAAATTATATAGTTTTTTAATAATTTGATAAATTTTTGTTATGAAACACAGCGTAAGAGGTTTTCACCGTACTACAAGGCTTGAGAAAGGTACAGTTTACAATTGAGTCTTATCCAGGAATCGAACCAACACCTCCACCTCTGCAGATCAGAGCTATAACAGTAACACTATGGGGCGACAACCGTATTACCTGCCCGTCCGTGGCCGAGTGGTTAAGGCCTCCGCCTCAGGATTCAGAATTCTCAGGAGTGCGGGGGTTCGAATCCCACCTACTACCAGTTATCCTATAAATCTTATAAATGTATTAGGAAAGAGTAGAAAATCCAACCCGTGACGGATTGGCCCGAGTGTACTGGGACAGACGTGCTCGTTAAATCTGTGGAGTTCAAAGTCCCGACGGCGTCAGCGTATGATGTCGCTCGGTTCAGTTGGGTACCCGCTCAGGTGTCGACCTCGTCACTTGACCAGGTTCTAAATTACGAGGCATTATTGTCTGTGTTAAAGCTTCTTATGGAGGCTGGAAATAGGCAGCCGGAAACGATTACACTACTACACCGTATTACCGACTACTAATTGAATTGAATTTCCCACAGTCGAAAGCCCTAAGACATTTAACGTAACAAAAAAAAATCACTTAAGTCTCCCTAATTTTCACCTTCCCTGACACATCACAACGCGCTGTCGTGAAAATTATCCTTCACGACATGTTGTGAAAATGAAGCTAATAATGGAGAGCTTCCGTCCTGTCGCCATTAAATGGAGACTTTTGACGAAGATGAATGAAGCATCAAATGGGACATGCATACATTTGAAAAGGATCACAAGGCATCTAAGTTAGTTTGACAACGTTTTAAATGCAATTTTGTGGTTGTACTTAAAATATTTTAAGAGTACAGGGGAAGAACCACTTGATTTATTAGGAGTCGTCCCGTATTTGTGTCTGCTTGACGGACATTGGCGACAGGAAACCGGTTTCTCTCGTTCTTCTTCGCTTGTTTCAAGCGTGCATAGCGTGAATCTCGGTAGGTGGAAATTCGATCCTTACACCAGTTTAGGCGATTACTCACTATCATCGCCAAAGAGGATGACGAGGGAAGATTTCTACGAAATTAAGTGGTTTTTCCCCTGTACATTTTTTATAGAATGAGCGCCGGTCTATAAACCGAAGTCTATCTATGTTAATCCGTGGGGAAAACATGATTTTCAGAATCAAATTATTCCAGCTGTATTGGAATTTTTTTTTTTTAACAAAAGGCTTTCCATGTGATAAAGTAGCTGGTTTACATGGCTCTATAATACCATTATTTGAAATCGGTTCGAATAGTTTTATTTTTAATTTTCAATGAATAATATTACAACCAAATATTTTAATCAATTTCAAAAAGTGGTGTTATACCCTGTAAGCATTTATGAGTAAATACTATGGCAATACACTTATTTTAAAATATGATCATTGAAAGTTAGATGACAAAAAATATTCTGGAATCACCTAATTTAATTGAAAGGAAAGTAAAAAAAACTGTTTTAGTTATTATTAAATTATTAACAAAAATATAAAACATTTTGAGTAAAACATTTAAAATGCGTTGAAAAAGAAAATTCGAAATGCACCAAGATCATAATCCATTTAAATCTTTACTTTTTTTTTGCGGAATTTAAAAACTCAAATTGTTACTTTAATGAACATAAAAAAACCTGGTAAAATTAGAGACATTTCTAAGAATACCACTCTTTGTCAGCCGACAGTTTTAAAAGAAAGTTACAGACACTATTTTCGGATATAAATTAAGATTTATGCATCAACTTCGACAATTTGCTTCGCGTATAAAACTAAACTCAACAGTAGCTCGACCTTTAATTCTCGAAGTGTTGCCACTTGTCGTTTCATAATAGTGATGCATCGTTCGAAAGTTTCCGTAAAAAGTGAAATAATCGGTCAAATGAAGAAAAATACATTTACAAGAATATATTTTAATCTTTATCGTTCTTTTATTATTATTATTATCGTCTGAGGACGATACTCTTTTCAAAAATAACGAAACCCGAAGCTGAGTAATTATTTTTCATTAAGCAAGTAGAAACTTTGGAGTAGTCTACAGGGGGTGTAACTCAATGACTTAAAAGCGAGGGGGGAGGGAGAGAGATTTTGGATAAAAGTTTTAAAAGGACACAGTACTTTAACACTTTAAGAGGTATAACGTTTTAAGAGGCGTTTTAGTATTTTTGTTCATTCTGTTTTTAAGATGTAAAGTAGTTTTGAGTGCTTTTTGTTTTATTCCGAGATTTTTTCGTTTTTAACACCTTTTTTTTATCATTCATTTTTGCCTTCAAGTTTTGATTTTCTTTCAGCTATTTTTTATACTTGTTTAAAAATCTGTTTGAAGACTTTGAGGCCATTTTTTAGGGCGGATCAAACGAGATGGGAATGATACAGTAAAAGGGTCTCGGTTGTATTTTTATGGGTACGTAATTAAATCAACTTAAGTGTTTGAGGAGTTCTTAAAATTGATTTTTTTTGCTAAAAGTTTTAGTGGATTTATATTAAAGTGGCTATGTTCTTAATGTGTAAACGTGAAAGTTTTAATGCATAGAAATGACTACGCATTTAATGATTGGTAGTTATATATTTTTTGCTAGAACCTGCTTTAATATTTTAGGCAATGCTTAAAGAATATGTTGATTATGAAATGTTTAAATCGCCCCATTTCTTCCTAAAAAGGTTTTATATGCATGTGTTAATAATAAATATGATTAAAGAAGCACAAATATCTTAACGTAAGGTTGTTTTTTTTTTAATCTTAAGACTTTAAAGATGTTCATATTTATTATTTTTTGAGCGATCACTAATTACGGGAAGTGGTTTTAATGATTTTATTCTATTCCCCCAGCCAATGGTGATATTTGCTTCGAGGAAACTTTTTTTTGTTAAAATTATATTTGGGATATTTTCAAAATTTAAATGAATTTGAACGTGTTTGTCCATGAGCGACCTAACTCCATCTCTGTGCATCCCTAGGCAGCGATGCCTTTTGAAATTTCAATTACGACCATTTCACGAATGCGCCAGAATATATTTATATCCGAAATCCAGTAAAAACATGGAATCTAAGAAATAGCTGTGGCCAAAAAAAAAAAAAAAAAATATGCGAAAACTAGTTTCATTGTACACTCGTGAAATAGTTGTAAGTGTAAATCCAAAATGCATCTCTATCTCAGAGAAACATGGAGATGGATTTCCATTACTCGTGCCTTGATTTGTTGCCCCGTCATAAGTTAATGTTTATTGTAGAATTATAGAAGAATGAGCAACTCGGGAAAAGTTAGATGCGGATGGTCCATTGGCTCATATAGATCATTTCTCATTAGATTATCAGAGTTACAATTCATCATTGCTTTTATTATAATGACATTGTTTGTTGTTGAATAGTTATGTATACTTTTGCTTGGATATTGAATAAAGGGATAACATTATGATATATTTTATTTCTTTGTTCCTATAGTGGTTCACTACCTTTTCACTATTTATTATTGTTGTATATGAGTCATTATCGTATTCTCCCTGTGATTTCTTTAATCTACTTCAATATCATTTGATCAACACATTTCATGAACTACGTGACGTGTGATTTTGTTTGTCCAGTGATGAAAAAGAAGTAAAAAAACAGCAGAAGACAAAAATAAAGAAATATATCCTTTAACTCTTTCCTCTCATGAACGCAATAGACAGAGAAGACACTACCACCAACAATGCCAGACTAATAAAAGCAATGACTGATCGGAACTTGTATTGGCAAGACATGATCCATGGCCCATGTCAAGGCCAGAGGGTCATCAGCCACTCATTCTCCCCAAAGACGTTGTGGACATCCATCGCAGGCAAATTTGTTGTCCTGGCTGTCATCGGACAGTTTGTTTTGGGTCGGCCTTGGTGTGGTAAGTGGTCAACATCATCATACTTCGGAAGTGGTAGGGATTTGTTAGAAGAAATATATCGGGGATTGAAGGATTGTTTCGGCTTAACGAAAAACTTATTGTAATTTTTGAGTTTTGTAATTGTAAGACATGTTTATTCCAATTGGTTTTTTATTGGATATTTAGATGGGTTTAAAAGTGACTGTTTATTAAGTAGATGCCTTTACACTAAGAATGACTTTTCAAAATTTTGTGTCTTTATGAAATCGAAAAAAATTGGTATTTAAGTAGATTAAAGAAGTCACATTTAGAAGACTATAATGACTAAGATACAATAATAAATAGTAAAAAGATAGTGAACAACTTTAAGAAACAAAGAAAAAAACATCAGAATGTTATCCCTTTATTTATCTCTTCCACGACTTTATCCAATCTCCAAGCAAAAATATACAGAACTATTCTACTACAAACAGTGTCATTCTAATGAAAGCAATGATGAATCGGATATCTTCTAATCTCATGAAGACAATGATCTATGGGCCAATGGACCATCAGCAACTAACTTTCTATCCCAAGATGTTTGTGGTTGTCCATCTTAAGCACATTTGTTGTCCTGTATGTCAACGACCAATTTGTTTGGGTTTATTCTTTTTCTTTTGCCCAAGGCTGGAGTAAGTGAGTGGTCATCTAGTTTTTGAAATAATTGGTGCTTTGTTGAAATGCTGAGTGACTTGGTTTTTACAACATGGCACTGAAGCAACGCGAGTGGTACAGGTGGATGAATTGGAAAGAAGTTAGGAGTGAATATAAAATTTCGATCTTATAAAGCATAAAATTACCCTTTACTTGACCTTATAGGTCTAAAAAAGCTTGAAAAAAAATGAAAGAAGAGTTTAACAAACAAACTATTTTTTTTTTGCTCTGTAAAATCAAAAGTACAAAAAAAAAAGAAATTTTCTTATATGGTAGCATAATAAGACTTGAACTGTTAAGAAGTCGTAGCCCAGGGGTAAAGCACGATACTGCCAACCAGTAGTTTGGGCAATTGATCCTGGCATAGCCTAACATTACAATTTCGTTATTTCGTAGTTTAAATCGTATCTCTTCATTTCCAGCTTTTTTTTTAAAATTCATGTCAAATATTTAATTTCTAGAACTTTCTGGACTAGAAGGTTCTACTGCTGTATATGAAACATTTTAACTAGCCAGTTGGATTATTAACGTAGAGGTAGATACATGTATATTCCAGCTTGTGTGCTTGATCAGAGCTGCTTTATAAGCCTTTGTTAAGTAAGAACGACACATAATGAATTTTTACTGTCACAGATGAAAGGAAGTTCACCCAGGGCGAAAGCGGGAATCGAACCCACACCCGTTACAGTGCGCAGACAGCTGGCAAAATGGTCCAAACCACTCTTATTAAAGTATCGAGTTGAGGTCTAGATACTTCGTCATAAGTGTAGTATTACGTACGTTACGTATTTCTACTCATCTACACGACAGTATAGTGATTTTACTATGCAATAAAACACCTACTTAACAGCAAAACCCATTGTATTTCAAACACATAAACCATTTCAATACATATCCGCCTGATTTTAACCAATTTGTTTTACTTCACGTTCTATTTCCACACAACAATCCAAGTAGCACGCGTGCTCCAAAATATAAAAGACCGCCTTAGCCCACTGTAAATATGGTACCTTTAAAATCTTAATATTAGTACACGCATGAAAATATTTGCTTTTCCTTCTTTCGTTTAAGTAGATGACGCAACAAATGGAAATGTCGTAACGCGAAAAAAATCAAATCAAACACCCGGTAAGGCCCTGATTGACAACCTTTTCTCCCCTCTCTCACACCCCGAAAGATGAAGTTATAAAATCGTTATAAATGAAGAACAGTTACTTTTTTATACTGTCTACGTGTAAAGAATAAAAAAGAGATAAAGGCTTACTTTAAAATTGCCATTGCCTTAATGACATAAGATATAATACATGCCCTATCATGCAGTAGTGGCATAATTTAGATTGGTTATTGTTGTAGACATCTGCAATCTTGTCTTTTCTATTTTGCTTAAACACAGAATGTAATCAACAATAGCTTTATTTAACATTTAAAATAGTCCAAAAATAAATACGATTATTTTTCTGATTAGAATTAAAGGATTACCATGTCAAAGAAATAGAAATGAGGCTCGAAACAGTTCGTTAGAGTAAGCCATTAGAAAAACTCTAAAATATCCAATTTCGACCCAACCAAACCTCTAAAACTTTATGTTGTACGAAAGTTAACTTGTTCCCAACTTGTCTTAATTAAACAATACTGTATATTAGAATGGGTATTAATTTTTTTTTGACAGGTTGATACGGAAGAAAATCTCGCGATTTAAGTTAGAAAGAATACTTTATTTTAACTGGCGTAAAACGCAGCAGCAAAATCTGTCATAAATGTTTAATTATTTACAAAATTTGGTTAATTGATTATATTATTATCAATAGGGCTACATTTAATATTTGTAAACGATTATTCATCATAATTTTTAAAAAATATACCTTTATAAATATTCCTCACTAAAACTTTATAAATAAGTGCAAGAAAAAATTCCATACTTCGACACCACTAAAGCCTTCATTACCGAATGAAAATGTTAACTTTAAAATTTCTTTTTCTTGATTCGTCCTACATAGATTTTTCAGAACCATGGTCACCTTTTGTCTTACATTTTGTTTGTTAAAACAAACTTAAACTTAGCAACATTTCCTACATTTAAGCTACTGGAATTAAATATGTTACCGGTAACTGTTACTGGGACGGTTACCCCTCAGTTAAATCCTCCGCATCCCCATCACCCAAGAGCTCACTTAGCATGTTTGCCAACATCTTCATCAGGATCTTCCCCGCGTGGGTGGCACCCACCCCAGAGGGGGGGGGGGGACTAAAAATCTTACCCCCACCCCTTTTGGAATATCCCCATCATCAGTCATTGTCATCGCGGGAAAAGGTCCATCGGACCTGGCAACGCAATTAACCCCTTGGTGAGCCAGTGACGTGTTCCATCTGTGGCATGTGTCTGAGATACGGCATTCGTAGTGTGATGTTTGTGTCCTTGGTTGTAAATAGTTTCTTCAATTATCGGTTCCTCATTTGAGAATTTATTTTTTACGTATCGCATCTGAAAAAAAAATATGTTAGTTGGTCTGCTCCCTGCTATATTTTCCTTGGATGACCGGACGTAAAAACAGCGTAAATAAAATAAGATTTATGAAAACCTAATGATGATTTCATAGTTGTAAAGTTCATCACTAAAACAAATCTGGTCAGTCTTCCGTTATCATTTATTTATTATACGACACTCTTAAAAAAAAAGAGTGAAATCCGCTCGTATAGGAGAAGTGCATTTTCGACACTGGAAAGAGTGAAAATTAATTTAGACTGAGTTAAATTCACGCGTTTGTTTTAAGAGTGTATATGACAGTTAAAGGAAGTTATATACAGACCCTTTTGGTATAATGGTCAGACTCCTTTTGGGGCACTTACCATAGGGACTGATAGCGCCATACAGTCCACTATTAGTAGGCTCATTAGTTGACACATCAGGTGTATCTCTTTTGAGCTTGGGAGAAAGACCTTTTTAAGGTGCACGAGGTGTAACTCTGCTTAGGTTCCCCAGATTACATTTTACACTGTCTTGGTCTGGAGAAGAATGACCCTTAACTCTAGTCCCTTACTCGTATTTGATTTCCTGAAGCCTTTTGAGCTCATTGACTTGGTCTAGCTAGCGGCTGACCAAAAGGAATAAGTCAACAAAAACAACATATTAAGACAAAACAAAAGAGGATATTTGAATTGGAAAGGGTAAAAATTCTTTTTAGGAACACGAAATACCAAACCACATATCAAGAGTAATCAAATTGAAGCATGCCAATTGTAAGTTTTTTTGTTTAAGTAAAGATGTGTGTAGTTATGTAAAGTAAAAAGTTTTTTGACAAGGCTAGATAAGTTTTAAAAACTGTTTTAACCGCTACCATAAAAAATACAAAAAAAAAGATACAGTAGCACGTTACAGGAATAAAATTGTATGAATCTAATGACATTAACAAATTATATAATTTGAAACACAATCTGGTAAAGCAAAACTTTTTGCATGATCTTTAACATCCCCGCTATACTGTGATTGACTTTACTGCATAGTTGTCTTGGACATGTATGATGGATTGCAAAAGCAGCAATGACAATTGAAGAGCTTAGTGGGAAAACGTGCTAAGTGACAAAAAAATGAAAACGAGAAAATGAAAGCTTTAAAGTTTTTTAGTTTGCATTTAAATCCATTGAAAATGGTACTTGCAAACGGCAAAAAATAAACTTAACTTCAAGTTAATGAAAACGAGGAAACTTGTTATCGTTAAAGAATGGTTTAATATGTTTATTGATACATTTTTTTTTTCGAAATTGTCACTTAGCACGGCCTTCTACTAAGCTGTTCAGTTGTGAAGGAATATATGTCCTTAGGTAACAGATATACTAAGTTGACGGATTTGATTTAAAAATGAAATGTTGGATTTTGCAATTCTTTTTACTTGGTCATACGGTTGTAAACGGTTGTACGGTTAGTAAAAAAAACGTATTTTGTTCGCTAGTGTCTTAAAAATAAAGCGCTGAAACCAAATCATTTATATACGTACTAATTATACAAATACTTAGTTTCTTTATATCTTATATAATTATATAATTGATGATTCGTAGACATACGAAACAAGTTTTTAATTCCACATACTACTTTCTATAGCTTAAAAATCCAATTTTTGTGGTTTACCAAAACTTAAAAAATGTAACAGTGAATATTTAATGTGGATGTCTTTATGTCTGCATGAAAAAATTCTACAAAAAAGGGAGTTTAGGGTAAACATTATTTTATTATTTTTTTATTATCTAATAGATGTAACATATTTTTAGCATCATGCATAAAGTGTACCAAATATTTAAACAGTAAAGAATGCATAACTACGTAATGAGAAAGGTTAGATAGACGCTTTAAGGCAAAATACATCAGAAGGTGAAGGACATTATCATATACATTAATAGTTTACGGTATAAAGTCAAAATGTAAAAATTTAGCATTCTAGCATGTAACGTTTATGCATTATTTATATATTTTTCAGCTTCCTTTACCGCAGGGCTGTTAATATTATGCGTTAAGTTTAATAACTGCGATTTGAGTTTAGCTTTAGCATTGCCCATGAACAAAGCTGCTAAACATCTAAATTATAAATTGTTAAATAAAAAGAAAATAATAATTTCAGTGCAACAGCATAGAAAATTTATCAAACTAAAATAATATATTTTTAAGTACTTACATTCAATATATTGTAATACGTTTAATCCGAAATACATAATTTCAAAACTCTATCCATCCAACATTTCGAATTTCAAAGTTTTTCGCATAAAACAATTTTCATAGCGTTACCAGTTACGTGACTGCGAATAATCCCCTAAAGTTAAACATTTAAACTAAACCATAATAAATGAATCCTAATTAAGCGAAACAATTAAAACTGTTAACCCCAAGTCAAACAAACATGTTATGCATGCTCTCTGATTGTTTAACAGTGAATAGGAGGGTATTATACGTACAAGTCGAATACAATGTAAACCATTCTTCAAGAGAACAATTCTTTCTTGGTCTCTAATTAAACTAAGAAGAATAAAACGCACTTATTGGTAAATTCAATTAACCCATATATGCTCAGTAGTTAGAATATAGGAAGCTTATTTTTATAAGATTAAGTTTATAGAAATAAACAAATTTTAAGACGAATGAACACCATAGTTCTAAACAAGTTGTCTAGGACAAAAGTTAGGCAACAATTTTAACAACCAAAAATTTATGTTTCCAATCGAAAATGTAGGCGTTAATGCTATTCACAATGTGAACCTAATTAGTTAATTTATACAATTTAGCTATTAGGGTTACGATTACATAATTCGATAAAGCATTTAGTGAAAAAGATCTAATTTCGATCTTAGTAATTGAAATTTATTAGATCTTCATTTAGATCTTCGGAATTAAATATTTCCTTTTATTTAAGTAAAATCATGCTTTTTTTTGTATATGTATTTGTTCTTTGAAGACATTAATCATGGTAAATTACTCAACAGTTTTTTTTTTGTCATGAATGTATAATTGATTTTGTTTAATAAGATAAATATAATATTAAAATTAAGATATCTGTACGAATCCATCCCATCCCATTTAAATTTCAACATTATTTTTGTAAGTATGTAAAATTTTATATAAAGTTTATTGTTATTGGGAAATGTATAAAAATTTAAACTCACCTGAAATTGCGATATTAAGGTGTTACTAAAAGAATACATCATAGAATTTTACCACTTTCGAGCAAAGTACCGTCTAAAAAGGGTTATATTTTTAGCCTTCTTAGAAGCCCTTAATGCACTTTAAAAAGTCTTCACCAAGCATCGGAAATGTTTATTTTGGGTTGTACCGAAACAGCTTTCTAAAAGCTTCTTACAAGTAAACTTCATCAAAAAGTGGTTGAAAAATTTAACTGCTTACAGCATTTCCCACTTTTCACGTAGAGCTCCGAACGTGAAACCTAAAACCAATAAATTTCGCTCTTTTAAATAAGCTTTTCGGTGGAAAAGGAGTTTGAAACTGTAAAAGGTTTATTGTGAAACCACATTTATTATCCTTTATTGAATAGATTCTTTAAACTGTGTTTAATTAAGACGAAATTTAACTTCAACTTCCTTAATGCTATTTGTATTGCACTTCCTAATGACGAACTAGAAGAGTAAAGAAAAAGTAATGAAAAAACTTGGTGAACTTTCCTGTTAATTTCATGTTCACGAAAAATGCCATGAGTCGTTTCTAAAGAAAATAAGAACTTTTAATGTCCTAATGTTAAAGAGGAAGTAACTATATAGTGTAAGGACACAGAGAGACAGGCGGCGTACAGACAGACGGAAAATTATAAAATAAAGGACTATTACGGCATACATCAACGATTCTAATGCCCACTTTTTATTTTTTGAGTAATTTTGAATAAAAAAGGAAGTTCTTATTAAGAATAGAAGAGATCAAAGGTGGATAACATTAAAGTTTCATTCTAAAAAAATCAAAAAGTAGTTAATTTATAACTACAAACAGTTTAGAATCATTTAATACATTAAAAACATAAGATTTTGTTGCTGGTTTAAATGTTTCATAGCAATAGCATCATTGAATTAAGTGAACTTGTTTCGCTAGAAAAACATATTATTATAATGTGTTAAAGAAACCCTACTTTATTATCTACAGCACAGCTGCAATCAAAGACAGTAGATAACTTTGTCAATATTTTGCAAAAATGATGGAATTTTTTTCCCAAAAATTCTTACAGTTTAATTTTATCTGAAAATTAATAGTATTCAACATTAAATTTTGCGTGACAATAAGTTAAGTGCAAATAAGGAAAGTTAATTATTGTTGGAAATTCTTTATTATCTGGAATTTTTGATTCACGGGTACATTTCGTAGATAATTGCATAAATTACCAAAAATATGCAAAATATCCCAAGTTATATGATAATAACTTTACCTTTTCACACTCCGCTTTTTAAAAGTCTATCGAATAAAAGTCTTATAACTTAAAGTTATCATCCAATATCCTATTCACGCACCTCCATGAGGAAAACTCCACCAAACAAAACTAACTAAATATACTATATTTGGAAAATGAATTTAAAAAGAACTCATTTAATTTCAATGGCGAATGCTCGCGGATGTTTTAAACGAAGACTAATCTCAATCGCATGACTCTCCAGAAACGATTGTCAAGGAAAAAGTACATCGATGAGGCTCTGATAGATTCATCAAAATACACCTTTTCGCGTTGTTGTATTAGTGTCTATATTTATGAACACTTATTTTTAAAAAAGGTTTTTTGAACGATTTGATAGTTAAGTAAGAACTTAAATGTTTCGGTAATACTGTTTCAGATATTTTTTCATGTATGTTTCGGGGAATCTTAGATACGGGAAATCTTTGCGAACTTTTAATTAATTAATATCTGGAGTAAGAACCAAAGTATCACTAGTTCGTAAGGGAAACTAGTAAAATATCATTTTTACAATTTAATTGCTGCATTAGCCTTAGTCGTACGTAGTGTGTAAGATACTGTGAAGAATTACTTGAGAATTCAGTAGTCTTTGGTAGCGTTTAAAAAATTTATTACTTTTAACAAATATTTACAGGAGCGTTTATATATTAACTTCCATTTTCTTTTTCTTTCTTACAACAACGTTGCCACACATAAAATTATAACATTTTCAGAATGTTCTTTAAAGTTGTTTTACGTGTTTTTTTTAAATCCTTACAGATACAATATACTTAACATCGCTATTGTAATTATATTTCTCAACTGACACGACGGAAGGAAGGACTGTATTTACAGAAAAATCGTAATTGCGGTTTTTCTGTTAGGAAGGCCTGTGAAATACCTAACTGACTTAATATTTTCACTACTCTCATACAGCATCGTAAGTACAGACATATTACATGCGAAATGGGTCCTAAAACTACAAATTTATTTTATTGTTTGTGTAAAAACAAGTAAAATAATAGGTAAATTATCATACATTACTTTTCATTAACATCCCCCATTCTTGATGATGTCGGAGAGCATCTTTTAGACCGGGAGAAAACAACGGATGGAATGGGATGGTGATGCGACCCTCCGGATGATCCCATCAGGATGCGGACTAATGGACGAGACACATCGTTGATGATGGTGAGGATAGTACATCACCCGAGAAAGGGTTTCTAACCGTCTGGTTACCCAGGGATAGGAGTAATTTTGTCTAGCAATGCCATGTCGCGAGTTATGTGATGTTATAGTAATTAAGAAAATATCTGTATTGTTATGTATGTCAAAAAGTTAATCATGTTGAATGGTTTTATAAAAATCTTTTCTTGTAATAATAAATACAAAAACCATTTTCTTTTAGCATCTTATAATTCTAATGTATAATTCTAATAAATTGTTATTAGTAAGTTGCTCACTGAGTAGAAGAAGTAGAGGCATGCTAAAGAAATATCGTTTTAGTATTGAAATGTGTGTATTGCGTATATTAAATTAAAATAATTTTCCTCAAAATGAAATAAATGAGCTCATTTTAACTATAATGTTGTTTACTGTCAGTAAACGTTTTGTATCTGACGAACGGAAAAGATACAAATACATTAAAAAATCATTGTTTTTATGGTAATCATATAATCTTGAATGATGAACGAAATATATCAGACTCTACAGTTATACCAGAGTTGAACAAAGTTTGATTTCGTGTCTAAAAACTCAGCGAATAGCCTTGTTTCTGCCAAGATATTAAATAGATCTATCTAAACCCCTAACTCCTTTCTTCTTAGACGAATACCATGAAGCCTAAAAGACACAATCCTCTTTTAACAGGTGTTTGTGAAGGATAAAGGCCCAAACCACCTGGACCTAGAAGTGCCATAAATTCATCTTTATTAAAAATGAGATTCGGGGGGACATGTCTTACGCTTCGTCCTCCTCAACCAAACGCCGTTAATGGCAGCTTAAAAGACCACACGGTGTAAAGAGCTTCTCACTACTTAAAAAGATGAGTACTTATCAATTGATAAATTTTAAATACAGTTTGACATCTGTTGATAGCTATAATTATTTCAAAAATTTAAAATAAACAAATATTAAAAATTTTCCTCCCTAAATTTGTTAAATTTATATTGGGTTTTTGAAAGATTTTTTCCTACAATGAAATATTAAAAACAATGCATGAACTAAAAGTAGAAGTTCAAAATTTATTATTAGATCTATAAGAATAACTAGACCTCTTAATTACGTGTCTATCAAAAGCAGACATAAAATTTATTAATACCGTCTTTTATATGGTTCCTTTCAAAGAGAGGAATCTGTTTTACTAATTATATTTTGTACCGACACAATAGTATTTTCGTAAAGTATCATGATCACAAAAAATCACCTACTTGTACATTTATAATGGGCTAAAATTTATTTTTTATTACCGTACTCATATAATATTTCCATGAAATATTCGTAGAGGTGTAAAATTCAGAATAGTGGAGGAATATGCTGTATTTAAAAATAGTAAGAAAGAATATAGAAAACATATGGAATCGGTTTATATGACGGCTTTATTAAAGTAAAAATATTAGTCACAAATCCTCATTTAAAATATTTAACAAACGTGTTTTACACTTTTACTCAGTGTGTATGAAGTTGAAAATCTGAGATACCTTATTCCGAACGGATTAAACCATCAACGACGCTCGTCAGACAGTCAAGTTTACCACCATAACACTATGACTTCATATTTTTACTTCTTTTTTTACTTTCTTATAAAAATTTAATATATTTTAAATGTCATTAATGGGAAAAATATAACACCAATTAGCCATTTATTTCATATTTATAGTAACATTGGAGTTTTAGCATAATTTCACCCACTTGCACATACTGGGGGTTGAGCTATGCGGTTCCTGGCTGAAAAATTGACTTATAAATAGAAAATAGGTTTAAAATATAAGAATTATTTAGTCCTTTTATATATTTTCCACTTTGTTAAGGGCTTTATTGGAAGTGGGTGTAAATTTTGATTAAGTTCTAAGATAGGTTAATTAAGCTCCAAGAAGACTTAAAGTGATATTTTAATTTAGTGGAAAGAAGGATGACTTAGCTAATAATCCATTTAAAGAATAACGGATAATAACGAAAGAGATTCAAAAGTTTCTTCATCGGAAAACTAACGTTTCAACGTTATTTAATTTTATTCGACATTTTATACAGGATATTTAGTATCTGTAGCTAACCAATACTTAATTTACGATAGTTATTGTCAAATTTTGGAAGCACTAAATCCCAAAGGCACCGTACAAAAATAGTGAAGTAAAACACTTGGATCTCGTTTTTTATTTAAATATATTTCATTCCGTTCTGTATAATCATTAACTTAAGATGTTTCTATATTTTAATTATAACGAACTATACTACAACAATTCTCATTTCTTTCTAGAAAACTAAAAAGTAAGAATATTTTTCCGTGTGAGAAATCCGTGAATCTCAAAATATGAAAGTAGACGGATGAGAAAGCAAGAGGGACGCCCCAGCCCCTTGCCCCTGTGATTCCTTTTATTCATGAGATCTCAACAGAAGCAGAAATAATAAGCAGGTTTTGCATTTTGGCGCGAATGCGGCTGCTGATCCGGAATTCTGGATAATGTATGCATTTCCCCTGTATGTAAAGAGATCATAATGGTTGGATAGTATGCTGAGAGAGGAAGATTGAAGGTTGATGCTTATGCAACTGCTTGATGTTAGGGAGAGATGAGAATGAGATTTTTTTTTTGGTTTTAGGTAGTGTGGTATTATTATGCATGAAAAAGAACGTATTTTTTTTGATCTATTTCAAGTATTCAGTACGCGGTCTATAAGGTTTTTATATAATAATGCAAAAGAACATATTTAACAGTTAATAAAAATCATAATATAAGAGGATTTTATTTTTATTCTCTAAAAAATAGCACAAGCAAGGTTAGCAAAAACACAAACATCTATGATTACACTTTTTAAAAAAAACTTCGATTTTTGGAAAACGTTGTCTTTTATAGAATTTTAGAGATTGTAACTAAATGGATAATAAGCTGGTTTTGCATTTTGGCGCGAATGCTGCTTTGATCCTTAAATCTGGAATTATCCTTTTATTTAAGAAGTTAATGCTTGGAATGATTCTGAAAGGAGAAATTTGAAGGTTGATGCTTATGCAACTATATGTTAAAAAAAGCCTGAAGTTTACGTGCATATTTATGTGATTATTTTCGGGAATTTACGGAAAGATTGCGTTTCTTCAACAAACAGGCGGTTTGTCTGAAATATACAGCTTGTTTCCGTTTTCCTCAAACGCTTGACAAGCGGAAACGGAAAAACACCGTATTTCTGCGTGCATAATTTCACTTAAGACCCGTATTAACGCAATTTCTCCATATAACCTCGCACCCAACAGCTTTTAGCCTCGACACATCCGCCGACCGACTCAGCCACCATATTTTTTGTTTGTTTGTTTTGACCACATCTGAAGCAAGAAAGTTAAATATACAGGTATGTTCATTTCTTTTAATAAAATAAGATTTTATTTAAAGATTATATTTTCTATCTTTCTTTTCTATATATAGAATCCAGTTCTTGTCTCTTTCTTATTTGTTTCTGTAATCTCTATAGTCCTATAATTGACCAAGGGATGATTCCTGAAATTAATAATTCCGTTTGTTTACAACACTCTTAACTAAGTAAATTTAATTTAAAAGTTTGAAAAAGCTGTCAAATGTATGAAATAAACAATGTTCACCTACAAAAAAGTGCAGATTATTAAAAAAAATAATGAAATGATTTGAAATTATTGCATTTAAATTAGATTGAAAAGCAATTGCCCTCGTGTAGCTCTAGTGCGACGATAATTCAAAACCTAACCTAACCTCGATTGAAAAGCACGGTTACGCTATCGCTATCAGCATAGCATGGTTTATTTTAAAAACTATGCAAGTATACATAACGTAAAGTTTCTCTTTAATTAATAATACTCTTTTGTTTAATTTAACGAATCAATTAGTGATTACGGATGTATGCAGATCACATGCTTTGATTCGATTCAGATGTTACATACACTATTGTCAATGCTCTTTGTTTTGAAAAGTCTGCACTATGAAAAACACAATTTCCAATTAAAGGCAAATTTTCTAACGAATTCAAAATTTAGGAATTTCAAGTGTCCGCAGAACGCTATTTTAGCGTTCATTTAGATATAGCTGCTAAGTGATATCTCATTTTCGACCTACCGTCTACAACTACAGCAATAATTATTAGCTTTTACTAGAATACTAATTATAAGATTGTTTTTTATTACTAAATACCACATGAATTGTAAAATTGTATTTATTACTAAATACTTTTATAAAATTGTATTTTTAATTTTGATATACATTATTCAAAAACACTTCTGTTCTGTTTCTACCCCCTCCTATTAAAAAATATTTTCAGTGTTACAATTCTCAAAACTATATTGTAAGATATGGATAAATCAATTCATTAAAGGTACTCTAAGATTCATGCCTTGTCTTCCCCATCCTCTTTACAAAAAAGAGAAAAAGCGTTTTTTTAACTCTGATATTAAATTATTACGGTGCAGATACTATGGAAGACTTGCTCGAAAAAAAACCTAAAATTGACAAATTGTTTAATTTTAGAAGGGGCTTAAGAAGATTTTGTCTGTTTAACGCCTGATTACCACTTGCTTCTTTACATTAGATCTACTTATTCAAAATTGGATTTGTATATATTAATATATTATTTTTTTTTAGGTGCTTGTTTATCACAAATCTCCAAAGAGGGTCGAAAGTTCAGAAAAAGAAGAAAACTAAATCTGTAGTTCCTGCACAAATTTTTTAATTAGTTGAGGATTTGAAATACCATAACAGTCCTTTTCAATTATGAAAGAAAAATAAAACTTGATCATATTCTGTAATTCTTTTGTTATTCACATATTGTTAAATTGTATCAGTGGTGTATCCAGGATGGAGGGGGGGGGGGGGGGGGGAATAATAACTCTCGTCCCCATATACTAATTTTTTTACTATCAGTGGCTATACAAATTCATGTATGTATTCCACGAATAAAGACACTCAAAAATTTAATGTTTTTGAATACAAAGTTTACTGTCTTAAAGTGTCTCTCTGTTTGAGGGTGTTCAACCCTAAGACACCCGACTCATTACTCCCTACCGATGATTTTGCCCTGGATATGCTAACTGTAAAGTCCGACACCATTTAGCCACAGAACAATACTAAATATATACATTGTAAAAAAAATATGACAGAAAAATTATCAAAATTCTTAAAAATTTTCTTCCATATTAAAATTGTTTTAAATATATGAAAAGTGGATATCTTTAAATTTCAAAAATGTGAACCATATCCTTTTTATTCAGATAATATACCAAACATGGTTACAAATTATCAAAGGATTAGAATGTATTAGTTTTGAATAGATTTAAGGTTAAAGTATGAAGACATTATATGCTTACATTTTACATAACAAACAGGATGCATGTTTAAAATTCCCTATGCTTAACTTATATTTATAACACCATATATAAATGGATATATTTAGAATGATTGATCTTTAAATAGTATATAGAAACAAAATTGACATGAAAGAATCAAAAATGTCTTGGAATTAACTAGAAAATAGCAAGTTTTCTGAATTTAAGAGAGAAATGCCAAATAGAAATTCATGAAATTAACAGGAAACAGCTAAATGGAAAATCCTGAAATTAATGGAGAAATTCCGAAACGGACAGTTTCATGATATCAGTTTTTAACAGTGTACATGATATTAGAAATCGAGAAGTGGGATAATTTATTTTTTGTGAATTAGGTAGTGTGGTTATCTTTATGTACTATTATGTATGATAAAAAAAATATTTTGGATCTGTTTCGAAATTTTAAACACGTTTGGTAAAGTATTCAGTACAGGTTACAAGATTTAATTATAGTCATGCATTAGTATATACTCAAGCAGTAAATTACAATCATATGGGGGAAAAAACGTTAACAAAAAACACGAACGTCTCTGATATTAATTATTTTAAAAACTTTTGTCTTCTACAAAATTTAACTGGAATAAGTGTGTGATACATATTTGTTAGCAGAACAATGTTAAATAAAAATAAATTAAAGATGAATAGATAGATAATTCATAAGCATAGATTTTAATTCTCGTTTTAGGCACAATAAACAAATTATTAAAACAAAAATGTAAATTAAAGAACTGTTTTTAAGTTGTACACGATTGCATGAGTATATTTTTCATTGATACATAAAACGTAAATATAAAAATAGTTATGTTTAAAAAAGGACTGGCTTTCACCTTCGTACTATTAACAACATTTATATTTGTAAGAAGATAAAACCAAACAAAATTGAACTTCAAAATTTTTAATCAATGGGAAGTTACGAATTAATTAAAAAAATTGAATATTTATAAGCTTCTATTTATCTCTTACTATCTTACTTTTTTATGCTAATTTCTTTTTACTTAAGTTTTATATGTATAAAAACACTGAACTTAGGCAATGATACAAAGGCAGCAATTTTTTTTTCTAAAATACATCACAAATTGCACCCTATAGCGTCACCAGATAAAATTTCTTAGGTGCGATTTTTCTTGAGCAGAATATATTCAAAAATCATCAAAATACAAAAAAGTTAGAAAACGTAGCCTAATTCACTAATTAAACTTACAAATTACCTTAAAATAAAAAAAGACGAAAACCACACTAGTTAACTTAATTCAAATGCAAACAAGTGATCAAAATTCACCAGCGAAAACTCTTTTTTAAATAAATATTTCCTTTATTTTTTCGAAAGGAAATGGATAAAAAAAAATCAAACAAGCTTTTTTTTCTATTTTTAAAAAACTCGCGAAACGTGTGAAATCTCTGTTGGCCTCAAAGTAACCAATAAAAAGCCGGCTTGTTGAAAGACTTAAATCAGTGCGCATAACGCAAGGGATTTTAAGAATTCTGACTGCAAAAAATGTAAAGAATAAGTGGAGTAAAATGACATTTTTGGCAAAAATGTATTTTGAAAATGTTTATTTTCATAATTCTAAAAAATCTTCCATTATTTTCTTCTCGTTTTCTAAGAAACAGTGCATTTATTACTTCGAAAACAGACTTTAGTTATAGTAGAACAAAATTTAGTTTTTATTTAGAGAAGGTTATTATTTAATTAAGGTAATTATATTTTGGGTATGGTCAAAAGAAAATTGGGTAAGTAAGCAACATTTTTTTTGCTTAAAATTAATTGAAGTGGTTTTTCACTTTCATTTTCAAAATATGAAATATAAGACAACGTATGGTATGGTATGGTACATATATATTCCAGCTTGTGTGCTTGTTCAGAGAACCGCTTATAAGCTTTCGTCAAGTGGGACAGACACAGAAAGAATTTTTACAGTCACAAAGAAATGAATAACACATAGACAAATAACAACATTTATTGACGGTCGCAAACATCCATGCCTGACCCAGATTCGAGCCCGATCCCAGCAGCTCTAAAGGCTAGAGTCCTAACGATTGCGCCACCGGAGCGGCAAGACAACGTAAGTATTGGGATTGGGGCAAAACTATGAAATGGAGATTTTGCGTTTTCTACTCGTTATGGAAGGAGCTGAATTTCAAGTCTCCGTGGGCAGATTAACTGCAGTAATTTCCATAATGAATTAGAACATTGTAGTAAATACTCAATTGCTACAACCGATAAGAAAATATATGAAAAAGCTAATTATTTCAGAGCAAAAATGGTACGACTCATTGTTGAGATTACTGCAGTTTACCTGCCCATGGCAGAAGTGTTTTTTAAACGAGGCTCTATCTGTTTGTCTGAAGCCACTCTACAGTTGAACTGAAAGTTTCATAGACTTCAAATTTAATATCCGAGATGCTAGTATATGTCGATTGCCATAATTAGCTTTTTGAGAAAATCGCGCATGTGCTAAGAGTTAAAACCATCACACCATTTTAGGTTTTAAAGGAATTGCTGAAAGACAAAAAAAGCTACAAACCTTAAATTTGGTACACAAGTTTTATAGTACTTTTTTGATGTTATATAAGGTTTTGGAGAACATCCCTGAAGCCCCAAGAGTGGCTGCCATTGAACTTTTGAGGTTTCAAAGATATTGCTGGAAAACAAAGACCTTCAAGAAATCTTTTAACTTATTCTAGCGTAATGTATAGCTATTATTAAGTGATAATTAAAAGTCACTTGACATTTCACATTCCTAGTATTTTATTAAGATACTGATGCATAGTAAATGAATTAATATATAAATGAAATTTAAACTGAGAGTTGGCATTTTGAACAAATAAATTTTATTGATATTCATACAAAAATGTAATTAAATTCATTTATTACTAGTAAAACGCAACTCTAAATATACAAAATATATGTATCGAAAGAAATGACTTCAAACAAAATTTAACCATAACATCTACGACTAACAAAAGACCACATGGAAGGATATACTGTACCTGGAAAAATATTTTGTTTATAAACTTGTACGTTAGGATAAGATGGGCAACAATCCAATTTAATGAAATAGGACAAAAAATTTTGCACAAGGTTTAAAACCAAAGTCAAAATCCGTCCTCGTAGACTGTTTTCTCCAAAAACTCTGCCTTAAAAATTCGAAAGTAATTACCATTCCGTTTAGACATGTCTGTCTATACGAAGAACCGAAGTTTTAATGGTATTAGACGAATTTTCTTTTTATATCGGAAGGTTTAAGATTTTCTGACTATTTGAAGAGTAAATATAGGAAAGAAAATCTTTTGTTGAATTTGAAACGCAAAAAAGTTAATTATTGTCTATTCATGAACTTTTAAACCTAACTTAAACGTAATTTACATATTTATTGAATTTATATTTTTGTGTAGTTATTAGGCTGAAAAAGATTTTAAAAGGAATTCGAAGAGTTTTTTTTAAAATTCGTTTTATTCTATTTTATTCCAAATGAAGCAAATATAATAATATAATCTGAGAAAAGACTTTAAAATTCACTTGAATTTACTTCAAAAATTTGTAAAGATTACATATATTTTCCATTTTCAAAGAATGTATTTCAATTAGTCATAGTATTTACATATGCAAATGAATAATTTCAGTATTCATGAATAAAAAAATAATATGCAGCTGCTGTGTATTTTTTAGCTTCTCATACATTACAGCGAACACGAAACTGGAAAATATAGCGCTCCTAATTAAAATATTAATAAAAAACACAGAAGAGAAAAAAGATTTAATTTGTTTAAAAATCAAGAGTCATATGCGACAATGCTGGAAATTTTTGCTTTGCGTTTTTTTGAAACGTAATCAATACATTTTTTGAACAGAAGCTTTTTTAAATTTATGTTGAAGAAGAATTTTGAAAATTGGATGTTTCTGTGTTTTTACCTTTTTTAATATTAATATATTTGTATGATTTCGATTTTAACAAAATATTAAGAAATGTTTCCCTAATTCTTGGTTATTTTCAAGTGTACTGTTGAATTGTACAATAAATAGAATTAGTAAATATTATGTATTTATTTTCTTTAGTTTTACGTGATTTCGCTGTTCATAGACTTTTATTGTCGCGTAATTGAAGGTTCAAATCAGCTTTGGAAAATTATACTCTCTTTTTATATTTCCTTTCAGTTTTTAAACCTTATGAGAAATGAAGGAGCACAAACCCGTCAGTTTTACTAAATTTTAAAATTGAAAATTAGGAGTTGTCATTTGCATTCATTTACAACAGAAATGGAACTTAAAACAAATTAAAGAAATTATATATATATTTTTATTCTAACCGTAAAAATGAGATTACAACCAAATTGCGCATCCCTCATATAGTGAAAACAGTGTTTATGTTTTTCGTTTTTGTTTTTTTCAGGTTCGCCTCAATAATCTAAGGTGCACTTGATATTAACGTTTACATACAAAATTAATTTTGAATGATAAACAAAACTATTTACCAACACACCTATGTAAATTATCGATTTTTGAAATTTCTTTGCAATGTTAAGAAACTATGGGCATTTATTTAAAGTTTACAAACCTACATAAAATAGTCATTCAATTATTTTTTATTTAAATTATCTCTCTCAAGCATTAATATTATAATAATAAAACTTAAACGATGTGTGTGTGTTTGCTCTCATAGAAGAAAATAAAAATCACTTATAATTTAAACACCATTATTAAATACCGTTCATTTTATGTCTGAATTACAATAATGAGGGTTCACATCCATTTTCATAACGCATACATTTTCGCGATTTGAATCTAAGTATAAACTAGATTCAGAGAAGTCATCAGGATAAGTGTATACTCCACTAAATGCCAGCATTAGGAATAAACCACGGAGCTTCAAAACTCTTACATATAAAAGAAAGGAAAAGCTGTTTTTGCTCTTGTTCTTATTTTTCCATCATTTCACAACCTTTTTTTTAACGTATTTTTTCCCTTAAAAAAAGGACCAAAAGTTTACCACATTTTAGCCCGAGATTTTCTGCTTTGTTTACTTTCCTCCTTTTCCGACTGCACTGATTACCCTAAAAGCCCTTATGCAAAATGCCGGGGTTTCCGAATGTGGATGTTGGGAATTTTGTTCCTTCATGGAAACATTTGCTTCGTGTAATTGTTAATATTAAATCCCTATTTTCTAAGTTTTATAGATCCAAAACAAACTTAAACACTAATCTGAAGTTATTTTTAAACTGATATTGGAATAAGGTTTCACTAAATATGTGTCATTCTTAAACATCTAGTTAATTCATATTCCAGTAGGAAAGTTTCCAAAACTTAGAATGAAACATTAATAGTAAGAAAAGCCATTGGGAGCAGAGGAAAATTAATATATAACAGCAAAATATCGATGCTTTCTCACATAGCTCTAAGATAAATTTTAATAATTTGTAATAAAATAATTAAAAATAATTTAAAGTAAATTTTTAATAAAAAAATACTTTAAAAATAAGAATTTTGTTTTAATTTAGCAGCTGAATAGCACACTACTTTCTATAAAATCAGATAAAAGTTACATTATGGTTAATACAGAAACAAAAATAAAGATCATACTAAAACTCACTAAACAGAATTAAAATTTCAAAATATATGTGCCATTTCAATGTGATGAAGTTTCAATTAATAGTAATTAATGTATTAAAAATGCCAAGGTTTAGAACACAAAATGAAGTCAAAGAATTTTTTTCGGCTAAATAACAAGCCATAAATAAGTATTTTATTACTGAAATTTAGTTGTGTGTTAAGAGTGGTCTGAAATGGGATACTCGGGCAAAGAGGGACACCTCTGTTTTTTGACCCTAAGAACATTTTTTCCCCTAAATTAGCAGAGTAGCTAAAATTCGTAATATACCGAAGAAATGAAAATTAATATAATTTTTAATTAAATAAATATTAATAATTGTTTATTAAATAAATATTAATAATTTTAATTAAATACATATTATTATTTTTAATTAAATAAATATTAATAATTATTAATTAATTAAAAATATAATATTAAATCAATATTAATTTAATATTTATATTAATTAATATAATCCAAATGAAAATTAAGATAGTTGCATTTCACCCTCAAATATGCCAGTATTTGTCGGTATCCTGATTTACTTAAGTGTTCCCTTTTACACAATTATGAGAAAAATTATCTATACAGAATATTTCGTGGATTTCTATTATGAAAAACCCCTTCTGTCAATCCAGAAACAAAAATTCCTTTCAACACACTAAACAACCGATAAAATATACCAAGGTTATCTTCGCTGTCTCATCCCCATTTCAGGATCTTAAGAACGAGTTGGTTAATGAAGTCAAAAAATCCGCGTCCCTTCGTTTGCCAATGCACTATTTGTGTTTGCCTTGGACTTTTTTTAAACTGCATTTTTGTTGCCTTTTATGTAAATGCTTCTTTCGTGGTAGACATCCCTGCGGGGGGATTTTCTGTCGGCTAGAATTATTTTTCTTTACTGTTCGGACCTTAAAAAATTGTGTTTCACTATCTAGTTTAAATATTTTAAGGAATGTTCGCTTCAACTGTAGAGTTATAGTAAAATGCTCGAATTGGTTTTACTGTAGCTAATAATCAGTAGGGAATTAAATATTCAAATGCAATTTCTTTTCGTTTTAAAGGAAGTAAAATTGGTTTACATAAATTAAAAGTGCGGAGTGTTTTTTTAAACATTTATTTGTCCTGATTCGATTGGGACATTTATGTAGTGATTTCTTTACAAGCTGTACAGTTACATTGAGTTTCAAATACGAGGATAGTAAAATATTATTTAATACTTTCATTTTTGTCGATAGTTCACTTTTTGTAGATAAGCTTTCCGTAATAATACTTTCTTATTTATGCTACTTTACCAGTTTTACACATAGATTTAGGAAGGAGGAGTAGAAGGGGCTATCGGTTCGTATGGTTTGAAGCATAGCTGTCAGGTTTTTCGAGCTACTGCGCTTAAGAAACCGGCACTGAGGTATCCCAAGATGCACCGCTCTAGCCTGTTTCTTTTGTACGTTACTGCGCACATTACATGGGCCGCTCTATTCATTTTTCCTGAGTCTATGGTTTTACAGGAAGATAGCATAGCTGGTCAGATAAACAATCTGTGACGTCGTTTCTGTCTAATTCGGTGTGCTAGCTGTATTTAAAAAAAAAAAAAAACGAAATTTATTTGTGCGCACATCATTACGTACTTTTCAGATTAATAACAGGATTCATTCTCTTTCTTCGGAATAGCCAGTACTCCGAACCAAACGGAAATCATGACTATATGATGAAGAGCTTCTCAGACCTTAACCTCTTAAGACCCGAGCAAAATCCTACGAGTAGGGGAGAGAAGGGGAATTTCGCCACCTTAAGGGAAATTGAATTTTCATGCAGAATTGTGTTGCAATTAATGTAAATTGTAATGAGCATAGCATACTACAGTTCATAACCTATCTTGTAGTGATTTTTTAAAATTTAAATCTTTAATAGAAACTGAATAAAATTGTATTTTTCTAAAGCTCACACAGTGGCGGAATTACCCTGGTATCTGGGGTAATGCCGCCACACCACTGGGGTTATGCCGCCACATCAATAAACAAAGCAAATAATCTATAAATATTGGAAAATTACATATTAAAGCAATACATTTAGAACTAAAATAGGTTTAATTAACTTTGGAATGGTAAATTGTTCTGGATACAACTCTTTTATTAACTTTCTATGTAGAACTAACTATGCAGGTTTTTTTTTAAAAGTTTCGTTGGTCTATTTCACCAGTTCAGTTATTCTTTTTCGGATACGTGGCATCTCTAACGAAAACTAATAGGCTGTAGGGCCAATATATGAAATTTCTATTTTACGGATTATGCCGCCATCCTTTTGCATGTGGCGGCATTACCCCGGTAAGACAAAATGGCATAGGCGGCTTGTTTAAAGAAAGGTAGTTAACCTAGCGTCCAAACTAACGACGTGATAAAATAGCCAAATACTTACTCTTTTAAATGATATATAACTGATTTATCTAACTTAGAGACAGCAGTCACTTATCGCTTAATTTCAGAAGGCTCAAGATTAGATGAAAATCACTAAAAACCGTATTTTTTAAATAACTTTACACCAACTCACCGCACGGCCATTAGCGTCTGTACTACAAATCACTTTGTTTCCTGCTACAGGTCAGCACTCACAGCCCCCCTCCCACACACACCGCTAGCGAGATACAAGGGGTGGCGGCATTACCCGAGGTGGCGAGATTCCCCTTCTCTCCCCTATATTCTTAATCTAAAACTACTTTTCATACAATATATGCTAAGAAGTATGTTTTGCAAAATAAGTTTTTTTTTTACAAAACTTTGTTTAATAGTTGCTGAGAGACCCATCTTAAGCTCTAAAAATACACATTTTTGGTGCTATAAATGCACAAAATTACCATATCACTTATTTGCTATTAAAGTTTACTTTAACATTGTTTTTAATGCAAAATGCCATTAAAATTAGCTGCTAAAAGAAATTTTTGAAAAATTTGAAAAAAAGTTTAAATTAATTTTTTTAAGAACTCTTATATCATATTGGCATTCGTTCAACTTCATTTTTTTATATAAATAAATGACTGATACCCCTACAATCCATGGCTGAAAACTGATTATTGGATCTTCTTCTATCGGATCAGGTCAATTTCGGAAATAATTAACCTGTTAATTGTTTGTGGTTAGGTTGTAAAAAATGTCCCCAAATATGGATGCCAGGTAGCAAGAGGTTAAAGTTAAGTAGAAATTTGCTGTAGTGCAAAATTTTGACGCATAAAACACTAAATTTAACCTGGCTTTCCAACTTAATGATGACTAACCTAATGACTTTTCTAGTAACTCCTTCACGGCCATTTCAACAAGTATCTTTCAACTCGGATGCCGAAAACCATTTGAAGCAATTTGCGACATTTCTTTTCGTTGTGTCTCCAAACATTAAGGAAGACGCTATATGCCTTAAAACTAGACTAAGTCGAAACAATCAGTGCTGCCACACACCGAGATATGCGTTTGACAAGGCTGTAATCAACCTTTTTTTGCCGAAAATTAGTTTCTTTGGCATAACTATAACATGTGTCATTTCAGAAAATGTCGACAAGAGTATAGAAGTGGTAAAATATTTAAAACACATCTAAAGGATACTTACTTTTAAAATTTAATTTTGTTTTACTATTTTCAAACGGCAAAACTCTGAATATTTTTTAAAGCTAATGATTTGGCAGCTATTGTAATATAAAAAATGTATCATCTAGATACATTTTTAGTACTAGATACATTACCTAGTAAATGTATTATCTAGATCTATCTATTATAGACTGTTATAGAAGTTAACAATAGAGAAAAATACATCACTGGATAAGCATCTCAAAACTAATACTTAATAAAACTCCATTTTACACGTTAAAGATAAATAATTGGTAGTGTTTCAGAATTCGTGATAAAATAGTAAGACATCTTAGAGACTTGTCACCTCGGATGTACTTGTTTAGTACAAAATCCTTAGCATTTGCGAAGAACTATACTGATCAATTGCGTACGCTTGGCAATACGAGTAGGCAACTGTGCTAAACAAAATATTAATCTATCGATTTATTTTATGAAAGAAATATACTAAATTATTAACTAATATAAAATTGGATGAAAAGTTTGTGTAAAAATCATTAAGATATCTCTCTTTGCATTCTTATAATAACTATTATAGAGTAAGTTTCTAAATATGTTACAACATTTTCTGTATAAAAAAGTCGTTTATATTTTGCGACGTGGAAAAGGGGAGGGTGGTCGCTATTTTTTTTAAGGCTAGATCTCTATGTCTTACATAATATTCTCAAAATTATTTAGTGAGTTAATTGTTCCAAAGTTGTACTAGAACTACATTTTTCATTTGCGATTATAATTGTATTTGGTCAAGTGATGAACTCATAACTGTGGATTAAGACCCAGCTTACATTCCAATTTTCAAACACATTTTTCTCAAAGACAGTTTTGCCCCCCATCAAGATAATTTTTTGTCAAACCAATTTAGTGACATCTCGGAAGCCCCCACTGAAAACTTCCTCCTAAACCACTTAATTATGTCAATGGTCTCCAGCGTTTACGACCCTCGTTAAATGTTCACTAAGAACCCCGAGGGCGAGTGCGTTGCTGGAACCTTTTAGCAGCCCTAATGAGCCCGTTGCCAACAGGGACTGACAAATTCGATGAGAATAAAGTGAAACAATCCGATGTGTGCTTTTCTTGGGGCCATTGCAGATGTGACAACGAAAAGTTTTATTGTTCTTGGGAGATTTGACTAAATTGACGGGTTTTGAGTTTATTTTTACATTGTTAACTCTTTCATATCCAACTCAACTTGTATGTATCAGTTGCATCTGTAAATTCACATGCACATGGAATAAGTATTGTTGAATAGCAAAAGGTGCAGTTATGCAACAACAGTGCAGAATAGCAACAGTGTAGATATGACAACGAAAATGTGTATTGTTCTTCGGATATTTGACTAAATTGACGAGTTTTGAGTTTATTTTTACATTGTTAACTCTTTTAGATCCAACTTCTGTTGTATGTATCAGTTGCATCCGTAATTTCACATGAACATGGAATGAGTATTATTATTGCATAGCATATGTAGCAACAGTGCAATATAGCAACAGCGCAAAATAGCAAAATTGTAGATATGATAACGAAAAGTTTTATTATTCGTAGGAGATTTGACTAAATTGATAGGTTTTGAGTTTATTTTTACATTGTTAACTCTTTCAGATCCAACTCAACTTGTATGTATCAGTTGCATCTGTAATTTCACACGAACCTGGAATAAGTATTGTTGAATAGCGAAAGGTGCAGTTATGTAACAGCAGTGCTGAATAACAACAGTGCCGAATCGCAACAGTGTAGATATGACAACGAAAAGTTTTATTGTTCTTGGGAGATTTGACTAAATTGACGGGTTTTGGTTTATTTTTACGTAGTAACTCTTTCAGATCCAACTCAAGTTGTATGTATCAGTTGCATCTGTAATTTCACATGGACATGGAATGAGTATTATTGAATAGCATATGTAGCAACAGTGCTATATAGCAACAGCGCAAAATATCAACAGTGTAGAAATGACAACGAAAAGTTTTATTGTTCTTGGGAGATTTGACTAAATCGACGGGTTTTGAGTTAAATTTTACATTGTTAACTCTTTTAGATCCAAATCAAGTTATATGTATCATTTGCATCTGTAATTTCACATGAACATGGTATAAGTATTATTGAATTGCAAAAGTGCAGTTATGTAACAACAGTGCTGAATAACAACAGTGCCGAATCACAACAGTGTAGATATGACAACGAAAAGTTTTATTGTTCTTGGGAGATCTGACTAAATTGACGGCACGTGTTGAGTTTTGAATTCATTTTTACATTGTTAACTTTTTTCGATTCAAATCAAGTTGTGCATATCAGTTTTATCTGTAATTTCATATGAACATGGAATAAGTTTATTATCGAATAGCAAAAAGTGCAGATATGGGACAACATATGGGATCCAAATCAAGTTATATGTATCATTTGCATCTGTAATTTCACATGAACAGGGAATAAGTATTATTGAATTGCAAAAGTGCAGTTATGTAACAACAGTGCTGAATAACAACAGTGCTGAATAACAACAGTGCCGAATCACAACAGTGTAGATGTGTAACGAAAATATTTATTGTTCTTGGGAGGTTCACTTCAATTGCGACGCGTTGAATTTATTTTTACATTATTAACTCTTTCAGATTCAAATCAAGTTGCACATACATACCAGTTGCATTTGTACTTTCTTTAAACTTGAAAAAAGTATTATTGAATAGCAACAGTGCGGATATGACAACAGTGCAGAATAGCAACAATGTAGATTTGACAACGAAAAGTTTTATTGATATTGTGAGATTTGACTAAATCGATAGCCCGTTGAGTTTTGAGTATATTAACACATTATTAACTCTTTCAGTTCCAAATCGAGTTATGGTATCAGCTGAGTCTGTAATTTCACATATACTTGAGGTAAGAATCAATGAATGACTACATTGCAATATAATATGCTGTTTGTTATACACACTCTTATACAAAAACCTGTTTCTTCAGAAATAAAAACAAATGTGTGGCTCAAAGATTTCTCAGTTTCCTTATGCAGCATATTCATTTATTTATTTATTACATAAGGTATATACATTTGCATTCGTAAGATCAATAACTAAGAAAAATGCGAATATCATATTATGTATATGCATAAAAAAGTAGAAACCACGGAAAAACAGACACATGATACAGAAAATCGAAAAATATTTTTTTCCATTGCCATATTGTATTAGAAAGGGGGTATAAAAATATAAGTGTACTTTAATGTTTACTAACGTTAATGTTAACTACACGAACAGGAATCATAAATAATTGTAGTAAATAAGAAAGAATTTTAGTGTTTTTTCTTAATAGTGTCTGGTTGGAAAGAATACAATTTTTGTACAATTAACTATGCTCTTTACATTAAATTAACCATAACAGCCACTATATTCGTTTTGCATTATTTTCAGTAAAAAAACTGCGTGACATTGAATCGGATATATCTAAGTAATAATTGCATGTTACGTCTTTAACCACAAAACTGGACATCAACCCAGTTTTCTTTTACCCTTAAGTACAGATCTTATTTACACGACATAAATGTTAGTATTTATATAAGCTTCAAGTAAACCTTCACAGTCTACCTACTAAAAATATGAACTTTTGAAAACTTAGGCATCCAGTGTTTGTTCAACTATCAGACTTTCTACAAAGAACACCGTTCCATATGCATATTTCAGCGCATATTATCCGCTACACTATCCGTTTCGTATTCGGCAAACATTGACTATTGAATCATGTATGAAGAAGCGCCGTTTATTGATATCACCTCACGAAAGCTGTGTAAGGTGTAAGCGTGCTTGGATGTATCAGAACAATAAAAACTAAATCTTATAACGACATGGTCCATTTACATTAAGAAACACTCAAGGTTTATACTGATTAAAGTGTAAACCGGAAATTTGGTAGTGAAAAAGTGAATTTTTTTTACCGCATTGTAAATACCAATAACACCTTATTTCCGGATAAATCGAAACAATTTCAGCCTTTTAATTTCATTTTTCGCGTAACTTAATTTATTTTACTTCTTAAAGTGAACTCCTCGGCGGAACAGACCCTTATTGGGCCAAGGCCTGCCGTGCCCATTTCAGTTTTCGTGACCAGGGGATCTGGGGCTAGGCATATGTCCCGGTTAGTTGGTCAGCCTCACGAGGAACCAACAGTGTTTAGTTCCCAAGCATACTTGGTACCCACTTTACCGACCCACTAAATTGATGAAAGGATGGGTCAATCTCCCAACTGAGGTATTTCGGCACACAAAGAGCTAGGAAATTTGAAGATAAATTCATTTGAAACAATCAATTAAGCAATACATTTTCCTCACAGTTGCAAAGAAAAACAAAATGCCTGCCTCCCTGGCGGGAATCGCAACCCGGTCTCCCGCGTGACAGGCGAGGATACTGACCACTATACTACCGAGGAATAGCAGACTGCCGAAACTCGGGATCGAAAAAGGAACCTATAGATCTTCAGTCCAATGCTCTCCCAACTGAGCTATTTCGGCACACAGAGAGCCAGGAAAGTTGAAGATAAATTCATTTGAAACAATCAATTATGTAATAAATTTTCCTCGCAGTTGCAAAGAAATCGATCTTCCATTCCTGGATTCGATCCCCGGACCTGTGGTGTGGCAATGCGAAGCACTACCACTAAGTCACTGGGCCACCTATTACTTTTTATTCTCACTATTTCTTCTTTATTCTCAATTGTCCAGGACTATGGTCTTTAAATATATATTTTTTTGATACATTTAAGCAGAATGGTTATTTTATATAACTTAAAATTTTCTTGCAATCAGCTTTAATGGGTTTCTTGCCAATCAGGTTAATATACCACTGTTGTTTCTGACACCCATTTAAAGAAAATAGTTATATAGGATTTTTAAACTACTAGTAAATTTACTACTAGTAAATTTACACTGTATGCAGATAAAAAAAATGCATTTTATGTTATTCTAACTTCCAAATTTGCTCTTGGGTTGTTTAATTCTTAAAATGTTTATTACGTTTGAAAAAAGTTTTATTGAAAAAAATTATAAAATAATTATTTTGGATTTTGATTTCTGTGTTAATCCCATGGATTGTAAAAATATTAAATACAACTAAAATAATAAGCACGAAAAAATATTTTTCTTCATTAAATTTACTCAAAAAAAAATCTTCAGTTAGGGAGCCGAAGTTATACAGCCTATTTCCCCCTAATTAGAATCCTGTAAATTGACTCCCGTAAATTTTGACAAATATTTACATAAATGAATTCATACAAGTAAAATATACTATAATAAATAACTCTAATAAAATTAAACATACTTTAATAAATAAAGAAATAAAGCTAAAACTTCATTTCAGGAAAAATACTGTAATAAATTAAAATATTTATATCCCTTATACTTTACTATTTTTATTAAAGTTTAACAAACTAAAGTCCATAATATCAAGAAAACGTATTTTCTGTGAGAATTTGTTTAAAACTTCTTCAAATTGGAAGGAATTTCGGAAAGCTATATGAGGTACTAGGATTTTGCACACAAAAACTCTAGAAAGAAAAAAAAAGGTCCAGACATATTTCCATAAACTATTAGATGAAAAACTTTGTCATAAAATTTTTCGTAAAATATGTTGTTTACTTATAAAAGTAAAATAAATTTGCATTTTGAATTTCAAAATGGCAAAGTAGAAACAGGATATTGGATTATGAAGAAAAATTCTGAGAATATGAAGTATAAAGTACTAACAGTGTGTGTGAGAGCATCAATATTTAAATATACAATTCGGATACTGGAAATATATATCCCTATTAGAGTTCTATATAAACATGCAAACACATCAGTTACTAATAAAGCTTTTTAAGGTTGTAAATTGTGTAAAGATACATATTTTTTGAAATACGTTGTTTATAAGGAGACTTTAAAGTCTCTACTAGGAAATTTAGAAATTCGAAATATATTCACACATTTTTATTAGAATACATGGGATAAAATCGTTTGCATATCTACTAAAAATATAGCATTTTAAGAAATGCAACAGTAACAGGAAGCACATTTATGAATGTGGAATCGCTGCACACTTAAAAATTTGCATGGTGTTATTTAAATTTAAAAAAAAAAAAAACAATTCAGTCACATAATTTTTTTTAACTACTAAGAATTTAACATAAACATAGTTTCAGTGTTATAATTAGAATTTTATCTATTAAAAAATTTTACTATATTCGCTAAATCATCAAATCCTCCAGAAATTTTAAAATGATAAATACAAATAGGGGCCCAGGGGACCCAGTGGGTTTGATCTCAGCCCATTACGCTATCTGCGCATTGTACAAGGTGTAGTTCGATTCCCGCTTTCTCCCTGGGTGTATTTTCTCTGTGTCAGTAAAAATTATGTTTTTGTCTGTGCTACTTGACGAAGCGAGACTAGAGGGTATCTGATCAAGCACATTGTTCGAAAAATACCAATACCAACCTACCTAAACACACAAATCATATGCTGTCAAATTCATATCAATCTGCAACGAACCACCTACGTAGTGAATCGTGAATTTCATGCTTTAAAGACAACAAAAGTAAAATAAGAAATCGCACCCATCAAGATTAAGACATCAGCTAAAACCCGGATAGCCTAAAGCAATGGTGTGAACTAGCGATGATGAAGAAATAGCAACATGGTCTAACGAATGTTATTTTAAATTAAAATATTAAACGAAAACATTACAAAAATTAGTTTCTTTTTAAAATTTTTACAATTGAACTAGTGGAACTAAATTGCCATCCCATTACCTATTACTAAATTATTTTCTTCCTATTCTGGTTTTCTTTTAATTCCATTATAGAATCGCGTTCTATTTTTTTTTTGTGCGAAAACCATCTGAAATAATTGTGTAAAAGCAAATACATAAATTAGTTTTTTTTTATTTTAAATATGTGTGCATGTATGTATTTAAAATGTTGTTTTCTTAGGGTAGGGTAGGGTATTTTACATATATATTCCGACTTGTGTGCTTGCTCAGTGAGCCGCTTATAAGTCTTCGTCAAATAAGACAGACACAGAAAGATTTTTTACTGTCACAAAGAGAGGAAATACACCCAGGGCAAAGGCGGGAATCGAACCCGCGCCCGTTACAGCACGCAGACTGCTGGCCTGCGATGCTTACCACTCGGCCATCCGGGCCCCAAAATTGTTTTCAATTTTCTTCAAGTAAATTATAGTTGATCAAAAATGTGACTATGAATTGTTGATATTATTTTTTTAAGTAATTTTAGAAAAACATCAATATAAATGGATTTCTCTTGATTTGCACACAAGAAACAAGAACAATTATAAACTGTTTAAATATCTATATATTTAACTTACGGTAAAGTGTTGCATAGCATCTATTAATTCGTGGTAAAAGAAAATAAAGATATGGTAAAATAAAGATTTTAAAATATTTTCAATTAACAATTTGCGCCTATGTTGTACTTCATTGTGGATAAACAATATATAAGCTTTGCGTAGCCCTAATGAATTGTCTTATCACTTGATTGTAGCATTGCGATAGGTTTTCTGAAATTTTACGTATTAAAGAATTAAAAAAAAATTAAAACTAGTTCTGAATTTTCTTGACTTTCCAAGAAAAGGCAATTATTAAACTTTATTTTTTTTTAGAATAAACGCTATAGAGATATCAGCCATTAACAAACAAAGGATAAAATATGATGATAAGTTAAAAATGTTCATTAAAGCTCCTAAAACGCAGAAACACAATCAACCGTACTCCGTGGGCAACTCATTTATTTGCACCCGTTAGTGTTAACGCGTTAAAGTGATTTACAGTTAAGGTAAAGGTTTAAAGAATAAAAAAATAGCGGAACAAGTACACGAACTAAACGGAATCAAAGAAGCCATAAACCTGATGGCGGGAGGTCTGGTTGAAGAATCACGCTTGATAAATGGATCTTTCAAGAATATTTTAAGTAGATAGGAAAGAAATAACCTAGGGATCAATTCAGACCACACGCCTGATTTTATGGTTACCACACTAGATAGCATTCGAACACCGCCATATTCGACATCATACACTTTAATGTAAGTTGAGAAATCAGCATTCGGTTTCCTTCAGAACTTGATTAGAACATAGATTTTTCTTACACTAATCTTCTTTTAGTTTTTGATTTATTTGATATATTTTACACTTTCTAATTGGTTTTATGTTCTCTTTCTTAAATTTCGGTTCTGTTCTTAAATTGGGATGGAATGTCAAAGCGGTTCATTATTACCCGAAACACACATAAACTCAATTTCTTAAGTGTAAAAATGCATATATTTTTAAAGTTTGGTCTTTTCCAGATTTAGTATTTTCTTAAATCATTTTATATTTTGATAATAAAAAAGATATTTAAAATATTGTAATATCATTCATTTAATGTAAATCAAGTATGTTATTTTGCGATTAAATATTCGCATGGTAAAATTTCCATAGCAAATTTTTATACTAAAAATGCCCCTATTTGCTTAAAATAACCTACATTTTGTAACAAAATATATTGGAAACCATTTTAAAAGTGGGAAACTCAAATTATGTGTGGAAATTCAATTGTCAGAGTTGCAGTCGAAATATATTTTGATATTAAAAAAATATTAAATTGTTACACATCAGTATAAATATAAATCTTATGTGTATAAAGTGGAATAAATTTAACCTATTTTTCAATCTTGAAAGTAGAATAATTTTAGGAATTAAAAATTGTTGACTACACTGATATCGTTAGATCGATATCTTTAGACATAAATTCTTATTTAAAACTGTAGTAGAGTGAAAAAAAAATACAATATAAACTTAACTACAAAACTACTTCATTAATTTACTGATAAACTAAGAAGATTTGCTGAAATATAGCAATGAGAACACGCACATATTTTTCTTTTACAAGTGATACTCAACCCCAAATTAAGAAGCAAAAGTTGACTTTTATGTCATCATCCAATATGCCAAATCCAAGGTTTGGTCAAATCTCTCATCACACCACCCAAAACAGTCATCCGAAGTACTGCCATTCCAAATTCCAATTAACATCCCAATTCCACAAAGAATCCCATCCTTCCAAAATAAGTCATCTTCGCTAATTCCAGGCGTGACCGCAATCCAATCATCTTGAAGCTGGATGAACGAAGACGTAACCGTTTCCACAGACACTGGAAACAGCGTCGGGTGAATTCACACTGAAGATGTGGAATAAGATATCAGTTGGTTATAATTTTTACCTGTTATGCGTTAGGAAATGCATAGAGTGTAGTGTAATCGTTTCCGGCTGCCTATTTCTAGCCTCAATAAAGAGCTTTAATACAGCCAATAATGCCTCGTAATTTAGAACCCTTGTCAAGCGACGAGGGACGAACACGGAGGCACCAACCCAACTTCAAGCGACATCGTATCGTACGCTTGACGCCGCTTGGGACTATAAACAGATAAACGAACGACGGTCTCCATCCGTCCAGCCCAGTGTACTCTATTGTATTGTATTTGCTACTCTTTCCATTCTTCCCATATATATATTGACTGGCCAGGGGATGTAGAGAGAGGAGCACCCCCCGAGCTCCTGCACTGATGCGGCGGCGATCCTGAGGCGGATGCTCCACCCACTCGGCCACGGACGGGCAAAACTGCCTGTTCTGTATCATCAGTTGAGTTGAATTATCGTTGCAGTAGATATACAAATCAGTCTTTCATCCCTTGAATTGGTTGATAAAATAGGTAAAAGCATGCTTGGGAACTAAACACTGGGGTTTCCGCGTGAGGCTGACCACCTTACCGGGACATATGCCTAGCACGCCAGAGCCCTGGGTCACGAAAGCTGAAATGGGCACGGCAGGCCTTGGACCAGCAATGCGCTGTTGCGCCGGGGAGTTTAGTTTAGTTTTAGAGATAAAATATTTAATGTATGTATAATTAAGTCAGAGGGATAGATTGAATGTATAAAAATTTCATAACACTGCTTTGGATATCATTGCGCGGCCATGCGATTTCATTATTTTAGTTTGACCAAAATTTTTTTTGTGTGTGCATTTATTTTGTATCACCTAATATGTAACCAAACCATACTTATGAATACAGATGTATATTTTTTAGAAACAAGAAACAGAAGTAAAAGGGATAAAAATACCATTTTAGTATGTATTATATTAATCCCTCAATACCCTTTTTTATTATCATCAATTTATCATCTTTGTTTTGTTGAAACTTAAGCCTCTACAATATAAATGAATGTCCTAGATAAAATGGAGATAGTAAGCATTCGAAATTCAAAATTGCACAAATCTCCGTTTCGATAAATACAATATCGAAGAAAATTTTTAAAATATAAAAATTTGATTAAGGAAACTAAATTTGGAAATGGAGCTTTATGACAGCCCTTTTATTGAAAATTTCATTAGAAAACCACCTAAGCAAATACATCCTATATAACACCGTATCAAGAAAACTATTCTATTAACAAGTCAAGTTTTCAAGAGATGGAAAATTTCTTTGGCATTTCATTATTTTAAATGTGACAAATCAACTTATTGCAGCCAAATAGTTCTATTAATTTAAGATTTGTCTAAATTTATATTTCTAAACACATTATTAAATCACAATTAAATTCATATTTATCGGTTAAGTGACTTTTCATAAGTCAATGTGATATATTTAAATCAGTAACTTACTTATTATCACTCTTTTTTAAATGTGTCCCTGAAGAACTACCTATAAGAACATTGTTTAAAACTTAGCGTGGTAACAGTGGTTCTCATAATTTCGGTTGATGTAATTTTAAAACTGTCAGAATGTTGAACGTTGTTACCGCCACTCTGTATCTAAACGTTGAGAGTATTAGTAAGGTTATTTCTGATCATAACTTACCATTTTATATAAAAGCTTTATTAATATTAAATAAACAGCATAAAATGCCAAAAAATTAATACGATTACTTCCGCGTAAGTAAATTAAACTTAATAAAACTTTTGAAATAAACTTAATGAAAACTTTTATAATACCAGATCAAGGTATATTTTCCGAATTCCAACAATTTCCAAATCTATATTTACTAAACATTTTTTTTTTATCTTGCCCCTAAATTGTATAATAAACTGCCTATTAACTTAACAATACAAATAAATATTATTACTTTAAAAAACAACTTTTTGAGTTTTTCATTAATATTGACGACTTGGATCTTTATTTTTCACTCTAATTTGAAGCATTTTAATTATATCTGTATATGCCCAGCTGATTGCCACATCATATTATGTTCGATTCTTATTTGTTTCTGTGTTTTTGTTTGTGTTCAATTCTGTATTTATGCTTTGTTCGCCTGTACGGGAAATTCAAACCCTTGGCTCACCATATTTTCTATTGGTTATTTGTTATATTTTGTTTTTTGTAATAATAAAGATTATTATTATTATTATAAATTTTATGCTTAAAAAATTCAAGTGTAAAGTACTATTCGTTTGATGAAAGTAACAGCAACCCAAACCACTTGGTATCCCACGAAAACCCCAAACCCTCCTTTTTCTTTGGCCATCAACCGTCTCAGCAGTAGGTCTTCCTCGCCAAGAGGGATGGAATATTGATAAATGGATCCTGGGTCCGTCTCAAAAAAAGAAAATGGAAATGCATTATTTCGGTGCCTCTTCCTTCCAATTTGTTTGCTGGTGTTTAACCCCCTGCCGGTTTCCCCGGGAACAGCCGTTGTACGGGCCTCAATGATTGCTTTGTGCATGGCAAAAAAGCGCCGTTGTCTCTGCGATATTAAGAAGCTGGGGGTGGAGAAGTTGTCGAGTGTTCTGAACGCAGTGGGGGTTGCTGTATGGTGAGGTTTTTATTTTTTGAGGATTTTTGGTGTACATGGATATCCTTGAGTAACATGCTTTTTGAGGGAAATGTATTGGATCGTGATATTAGAGTTGTTGAATATTCTAAGAGTTAAAAATTGAAGTAAACTTTTATTACCAGTTATCACTCATGGACCAGTGGCATTAAATGCCGATTTAATAATTTCTTAAAAAGGAGGTTTTCAATAACAACTTTAGTTTATATTTTTTTGCCAAATATTTAGATTAATTACGGATTCATAAAAAATGATTCAGCGATTAAAATAAATGCTTAAGTTAAAATACATTCAAAGTTTATTAAGTGTTTGAGAGCTGAGGACCGAGTTGGACTAATTTTTTTTGGGCACCTTGAGTTTCACTTAAATTTAACTACCTGAACAAAACTAAGCTGAATCGGTCACGTTGGTCTTGGTCATCAATGGGAACACCTCTATAACTCGTAAATGACTCCTTACGTGCTCATAACTCCTACGTGCTTCCGAAATAGACACTCGTTTTAAGAACTCTTTATCTTTACGCGCTTCTGACATTTAAAACCTTCAACGCCTCTCTTAACATCCTGGAGTACACATTTTTGCACCATTAACAAAAGTTATGGTTAGTAAGTCTAAAAAATAATATGTTAAATTTTCTGCGTTTCAATATGAACATTAATTATCCGTAATTAAAAAAATATTATCTTTTAAAATTAAAACGAAGAATTTGCAGATTAATTCAAATATTTTTCTAGCAATTTAATTACTAGTAATAACGTTAGTTTTAATTTACATACTTTAAAGTAAACTTGACAAAAGGAAACTACAACACCGGCTTCTGAAGTGAAGCAATCACAAACGGGCGGAAGTCATCCTTATGCATAACAAACTAGAAACAACTATTAAACTAAACACAAATAAGCCGCCTCGGTGGCTGAATGGTTAGCGTACTGGCCTTTGGAGCGGTTGAGGTCGGGTTCGAATCCCGGTCAGGCATGGATATTTGTACTGTACTTGTCAAATGTTTTTATTGTGTTGTGTTTGTGTGTGTCGTCCTTTTTGTGTGTGTGTGTCCTGTGACTGTCTGGCGAGCGGGCGGGGGGGGCTACATAGCCTACGCCCGCCCTCCCCTTCTAGGCAAGCGCATGCATTTCCGTTCCATTCCAAACACAAATAAACTAGTCCTTCACACACAAGTAACAACCCGTTTCACTACTATTTCCATTCATAAATAGATCCAAACCATCTGCCTCAGAGGTGCAGAATTCCCATTCGGACCCAAAGTCCTCCTCAAAAGAATGGGCTATCCCTTGCCCAATGTGCCATGGCTAATACACCCAGGAAGGTTAACGGGTGGCCCTCCATCTTCCGCAGCGTTTCTCTAACCCTTCATTTCCGGACCACATGTGATGACGTCATGTAAAGTGGTCATCTCTCCGTAATGGCCCGATTTCCTGTCCGGAATGCGTCTGGATGGGCCGTTAAGGGTCTTTCGTCATCCAGGGGAATATCAAGGGTGCGGTGATTTAGGGGGTCGCTCTTCCGAAAGGTGAGGGTATGGTTCGGGTGAGTTAACCTTAACACAGGTAGCTAAACAAAGAATTTTGGTCAATAACGAACTGATTTTGGTGCTTTCTTAGCATTTTATCTGAAGGGAAGTACTGTGTTAATCGTTGCTCAATAACAGCAGCGTCCAACAATTAAAAAAGCACAATAAAAATCACTATATTTTGCATAAACTGTTAAACAGTTTATCAATTTTAAAGATTCGGAATTAAGCATCTGAATTTGTAGATTTCCTATTATCATGTTATATGAGGAAGCGTAGCCAATCATTATTACTTATAGAATCAGCTTACATTTTTCTCACCACCCATGCCCTCACCTAATTGGACTGAAAGTGCCACTCGAATCTTCAACCTTTCGTCATTTCTGAAGATGCACTCAATCTTACCACACCGTTTGGAAGATACCTTCTCAAAGTGTAAATAAACCTACTGACTATCCCATTTCTCTGTCGACTTATTTTATTATGTATATGCATCTGTATAATTTCTTAGAAATATTTGTGAAGGCATGAATTATTCATTTATCTACATGATGTTTTATAAAATTTAAATAACTAATAATAATATAATAAAAATGCACGGAAATGATAAAAAATTCATGTAATAATAATGTATGATATTTTGAAACTATAGCAAAAATATTTGTTTTGACAAACATGTTTAATAATGCAATGGAATATAACATATCTATGAAATATAAAGCAAAATGAATAGTATCCGCTGAAATAACATACACTTTGATTCATGCTTGACTTAGAATATCATATTTTCTGAGAGAGAAACAAAGAGAATATGTTTTCTATTTGTTATCTATTACAATATTCCACCGTAAGTCAAGAGAAGTAAAAGGAAAAAGTTTTATGGTAAAAAAATCATATTCTAATAAGATTTATGTTCTGTTATTTTTTCTTTCTCTGTGTACCATTTTCTCCGTTCTGCAGAATTTCAAAGAAATCAAAAATGACAATAGATAGTTATTTACTTTACGTATTTGAATAAATGCCAGAGTCAGCTGTAAAGATAACTACACTTTGTTCTTAAAATGTTGTTTGACTTGTACGCTTGAAATAAAAAAAAAGCATACAAGTGCTTAGCGCCTCTGCTCAAAAATGAGTTACGGAAAAACATTACTTGTAAAGCTTTAAAAGTATGTGTGATTCAAATCGCATACCTTTTATTAATAAATTTTTGTTATCATGTGTATTTTAAATGTCGAATGATTGCATAACTTTTAAAAACTTAATTTATTCCACGAAGTAAAAAAATAATACTTAATATACTTAAAAGAATATTTTTTAAATAACACTAGTAATTTCTGTCCATCTAAGACATTATTGCAACATTTTATACCCCAACAATTGTACCATAAACTAATTTTTATATTATTGATAGATAATTAAAAAAAATAATTGCACTTACCTTAAAGTTTAAATTTGTGAACCCCTACATGCTGATTCTGAAGCACAACAATCGGTTTGGGTCAGGATCAATCTGAAATGAAATGAAAGTTTTGAATGTAATCGAAGGAGTTTTCTCAAAAAGTAGTTACATGAAGTTATGTAAAAGATAAAGAATTTCTTCTTGGCGTTACTAAATATACGATTGATCGAAAATCGTGAAAAATTTAGTGCAATACATAGTAAAGGTCAAAATTACCCTACTCCTGTTATCACACAACTTTTTATGAAAACATCTCTAAAATCCTTTATTTGTAACACGGCTTGTTAAAGATACGCCATTATCTTCAATTGTTCTAATTATATTTTTTACAGAGATGTTATTCTGTTCTTGACTGTAAGTGAAAACAAGATGACAATATCAGAGCAAATAAAAAATATGCATCTTCAACAAACTTTAATGAGCACAATTAAGAAAATTTTATTTCTTGCAGCTCGGTCTCAACATCGTATTCACTATTTAAAACATTCAGTAGTTTTTTTAATTGCATCAAAACAAAACATTTTTTGTATTATAGTCTTTCAGTTTTTATTTACCAAAATCTTACTTATAAGACAACACTCTATGAGATTTCTCACAGTTTGCCGGTAATTGGTTAAGCTAAGATTTTTGATGACTAAGAACTAAAAAAAATAGAGTTAATCAGTTTAACAAGACATCATATTTTCATCAATTAGGTATTTTTATTTTGGGAACGTTAAACTGTAATTTATAAGGTGTGTTGTATGAATAAAAAAACATTTTGAAGTATATATTTTTAGTTCTTGGTTTTTAGTTAAAGTGTGCTATTTCATGTCTTGTATACGTCAAAGATATTTTAAGGAATTAACTGTGGTAACTGTGTCTTAAAATTAAATATTTACATAGTTACTTACATAAGCAGCATTTTATTTCTGATAAATATTAGAATTGATATTGTTTTCTAGCTATCTAGACAAAAGATCCTCATACTATAATGTAACCTAATAACATAAAATTCTATAGCAGATAAACACGTGGAAAGTTTTCTCGAAAAAGGGAAACGAAGTTAGAACATTAGGTAAGTTAGCCCTTCACATAAACATAATAAAATATCAAAGTATCTCATTAAAGAATTAAGAAAATATTATTGTATTGCCCCCCCCCCCCCACACTCACAACCTTAACTTCAAATATTACAAAAAGTAGTTATATCCCATCCATATCCCATCAATACACCGTTTTCAGTCGAAACAGGGCTCGAACTCGTCCATGAACGATTGTTAAAAGTAACTATACGTTAGTGGCTGCATTGATTCCAAACTTAACGGCTCTAAGAATCGTTTACCAGACACAATTAATCCTATTTTCTTTCGTTATACCTTAATCCATTAACGGCGACTTTAGTGGACTCCATTAACACTTTTACACAGATAAAAACTTTATTTTTAAAACTTTTTTTTAATTCATATTTAATGTATCTGAATTTGTCGTCCATGAATATATCAGGAATATGGTTTGAAATTGTCTTATGTTTTGTTTATTCATATAAACTTAAGGGGGAACGGGTGCGCTGGACAGCGGGTCTCCAAATTCAAGTGCCTCAGTGTTAATCCAATGGGAATAAAACTATTTTCCCTGTCACATTTCTCCGGTATTGAGTATTTTTACAAATGTTTTTTCAACAATAAATGTAGTAACTTACAGATCCCTATAATCCCACTTTTAATAATTGCGCCAACTACTTTTTGTAAAATTATTCATTGAAAGTTAAAAAAAATATTCGAACCAGCTTCAAAAAGTGGGATTGTCAGGAGCTGCAAGTCAGCTACATTTATCGCAAAAAAATAAACTTGTTAGAATATTCAATACAGCCGGAGAAATGTGGCAGATAAAATATTTGTTTCTCCATTGGACACAGATGCACTTTGCTGTGGAGACCCGAGGTAAAGCATTCCCACTCCCCCTTAAACAGGAACCTCATTTACCATCGCAAATTTGCTTGCCACTTGTCGTTAATGCGCTAACTCTCTGAGTGATACAGCTGTATCAACCCGTCACATGATGATCAGGTTTACCTGCAGCATAAACTATTTTTAAAAACTTTAAACTATATAATTTTACTCAAGTTTAAAGTTTGGAGCTCTCATTTGTCATCACCTTCCACATAAATTACATTTGAAACTATTAGAATAAATTAAATTTTAAGTTAAAATTTTAAATTTTTATCAACTGCAGTGAAAACAAGATTACACTTCACACATACTACGCATCTCTCAGAGGTATAAAATTTAAAACAATCCTTTTCAAGAGCAACATGACACCTTTACCCACATGGTAACAAACTTTGGCCGCTAATTGCATTCCGGTCGATGAAGTGGCTGACTTCAAGATTTTCCTAGGGAGCCTCGATTACGGTATCCTATTTCATTAGAAGTTAATTGCTGGGATGCCCCGTCCAGAATTCTGATCTCCAGGTCTATTAAACTAGTTCCTTTTCATTATTCAGAAAATATCTTCAGCTTGAGAACACATAAGAAGATTCACGAAAATAGCAAGGTAGGTTATTGGGTACAAATAGTTTATAGGTAAAAATTTACGCTTTTCTGCGGGAACTCAAGCGGTCCATCTTCTTCAGAATTGTAAAAAATAGTTTCCAATTGAAAAAGGTTGAAGAATCAAATGATGTGCTTTTTGATATGATAAATGGCTATAGACGATCATATTTTTTTTTCTAAAATGATGCCAACATTCCATTGGGACTGAAAGGGTTAAACATTGTTAGATAATTGACTTGATTGAGGACACGTAGTACCTTTCAGCTTTCCTTCTAGTGTAAGCAGACTCCTTAGTTTGTGACTTTATTTCCTTTTTCACGCATCAGGATTCTCAGACCAGAAAAACTGAAGCATAGAAATCCGTATTCCCAGGTTCGAATCAATACGGATCAGAATTTATTCAAAATGCCTAGGCGGATGCAAAGAGATGGGATCCGGCTAAATCTAGAGGAATAAGAAATTGAAAACTTTGTGAGCCTGCGAATCAGTCATAGATATTAGTTTCCAGACCTTTTTTACGGCACAGGCGACTCAGAGTCGGAATTCATAAAGGGCCAATATCATTTCGAAGGGCGGAGGGGGGTTCTTATGACTTTTATGACTCGTAACGTTGGGTCCAAGGCGCCTCCCGAACCTACTTCATAGAAATCTTCTATTTGAAGTTTGGATTTAAGGGAAGAGTCGTCGTCTTGGAACTTTACTGCGAGGGACGGGAAATGGGTTATGATTTTCGTTTTATCCCCTTTTCAGGATTGAGAGTTGGATAACGGGTTTTTGAAGGGAGACCTAAATATTAACTTGGGGAAATTATATGTCAAGCAATACATCTATAAATATTTCTGGGTCGTTAAAGTAGCGTATGCGCACGTGGTAGTATTTGGTAGCCAGTAGAAAAAATATAAATGACCACCAAGCACTATACAAGCCTGATCACGGCCATCTTCAATAACAAGGCCAGAGAAGCTTTCCCAAACATGAGCGTAGACGGAATATTTGACGTCACTGTTTCGAGTACCGATGATCGAGAAACTACTTCGGACGCATTCGGAACCCTAAAAATATGGTCAGCCGAGAACGAGTGGTTCCGAACAGGTTTCGAGACCGATAATCTTCATATTCGGAACAACGTCACTCGGAACTATGACGTCAAAAGTTCCGTTCCCGAGCGTGTTTGGGAGAGCTTCTTTGGCCTTAGTATTTGAATAGGCCGTTGCTTGATGCGATTTTTTTTAGTCTAAGAGCATGTTTAATACAAACTGAAGGCCAGTAGGATGGTGGGCTGAATAAAATTGGCGAAATTTTTGACTCTCGATGCCCATCACTAGAATTTCAAAACCAATTCTACGGGTACGCACAAAACGTGTGCATACTCTTTCACATCAAATAAATATGTGGTCGTATTGAACAGTCTCAGTTTCATTTCAATGAAGACAAGTTGCATTAGATTTGACGTTGCACTAGATTTAAACAAGGGCATTTGGGGATGAGTCTCGCAATGTTGAACTTTCGGACAATTGTGAAGAGGCCATCAGATGAGCGTGCTGCCAACGACATCTAAAAGGGACACAACTCGTGACTTTAGGACTTTGGACAAGACTAGAGTTAATGCATAAATTTGACACACACAACGGTTTTTATTAATTCGACATTTTATCCGTTTATTGCATAGGTCAAATGTGGTTAAAGCCTTTTGAATGTAACTTTCATTGCATAAAGGTTTTATCCACCAGTCCACACAGACTCTTGGTTAAACTGAACATGCTATTCCATTCCGGAGTTACTGCATCTTTCCATCATTTTGGATTTAATAATTTATAGTATTCTCATGCAATTTGAAAAGTGATTTTGGTCAAAGAAAAACATACAAGTGAAGTTGTTAAAAACCAAAAACAAAACTATATCTTACTATATAAAGGAAGCTCAAGCTTCTAGAAAGGTATATATAAACTTTTAACAAAGCATGAACCATTTTTAACTAAAATTATGATTTCTTGATAATGCATTGGGCTAATATATACATGACCTAAAAGAAAATGCAGTCCAAGTTTAAATTGGCCCTTACAAGCGAAATCACTGATACTAATTAAATTAAAATATATTGTATATTTTAAAACTATATTAATCGAAACAAGCAAAAACTTATTAAAAAGAAAATATGTGCCCTTATTTGATGTCACTATCATTAATTTGAGCATAGGACGCATACTTAATTAAATATAAATTAAATTAGTTTAAAAGTTATTAAATAATAAATTGACAAGTTTCAACGGATAGCCTTATTTTATTTCTCAAAAATATCGTATTCCCGTGACTGGTTCGAGGACTTCAGAATATTCTTTACAGTTCTTATTTAAAAATTCTTTTGATTAGGTTCCCTTTGAGGTTTTCTGACATTGATTTCTGCAGGAATACTCGTTGAATTCTCGGAATCTTGTGTCGAATATTTTCTTTTGTCTTTCTCGAAAGCCTTTTCATTTTCTGATATGGTATTTTCGAGGACCAATCCAATTTTATGTCTTATTTTACGAATGATATTCGTTTCAACTGGCATTGCTTCGTTATTTTGGAATTCAGATGCTCTTTTTGACATTTAAATAAGAAAATTTTATAGATATTTTTCAATTATTTTGATTTTTTACCGGGAAATGTCAATTACCTTAAAATTAGGTTGCGGATATTTTTTGTTGCTTGATTACCATCCTTTAGTAGCAATTTTAGTAATAAAAAAATAAAACAAACCTTACACTTTGCATATACATGCACATTTACTTCAGCACAAATCAATTAGAAAACTCGAATTCTAAAACAAATATTTTTTTTTAATTCTGCGATAATATTAATCCAAATGCAATGATGTAGTCCAGATGAAACACTTTATATTGGGCAACTTGAATGAGGTAGATTGGTGTTACGTCTATGTAGGCGTGATTGTTTTTGTTATCCATTCCTGAATGATAACCCATTTTTCTAAAACAATTAAGATCCTTATAATATTAAACCAGTTAACTTCCTCTGAACCTGAGAAAACTTTTATTTCACTCTTGCAGGAATACTAAACCGTACTTAAACTGTTCGAAATGGAAAACAAAATGTTACTTTGCACTAGTTTCATTTTTTAAAGAAGTTAGTTTAGTAAAGGTAGCGAGCAAAGGTAGCATGATTACAGTCGACTGAAGTCGACACATCGCAGGAGGTTAAATGCTTCATTACTTACACGCTACATCATCAAAATCGACTACTTTGTCCCAAGCTAACTGTAAACGCAGTTGCACTTAATTCCGACACAGCCATGATGAATGAGATTATAATTCTTTATTAGCATATTACTTTTCTAAACCATTTAAAATCTTATACTGTTTACCAGTAACTTAGATACTTTACTTGGTACACGCCACAAATACAAAGGCACAACATTAAAATCACCTTCATTGTCTTAAGCTATTAAGTCAGAACATACTCAAACGGCAACCATTGTACAGTTGTTGTTTTTTATCCGTTCACGCAACTTAGTTCTGCATTTCGAATTCCAGAAACGTCTTTTTCAGGGCAGAGATTACTTATCCAAAGAGAGCTTTATCATATATGCTTCCTATTTTTTCCAAGAGACTTCAGCATATATGTTTCTGGGCGTTTCTTTTCCGCACCCTAATGGTCTAAATTTAATGAGTGTGGCTAATTGGATTTCGCTGCCTCACGCACATGAAGGGAAAAGAGGGAAATACATAAAAGCCATATAAATAAACTTTTAGTAGTTTCGATTTAACTTAACGACTCTGCGCTGAATGCTAAGCCTAATGATGGCGCCATTTTGTGCCTGCTTCTTGACCACTTTCAAGTTTGGTTTACTTTGTTGAATAAAGAGCACTCTGTTGATACCAAGAGGGTTAATTAAACTGAATCTACCTTATAAAGCACAATTTAATTGACAGCAATCATGCATTCCATAAGCGGGATTTTAACCCTTAAACCTCTGTAAATGCGGCTTGCCCTCTAGCCTTTAAATTTTTGTGAATTTTGTAAGTATATCACGTGTGGAAAGGTTTTTCGTCCTCTGGCTAAAAGCATTTTCTAGTTTGTTAAGTAAAAACTGAGTAGAACAATGCTAATCGAGAATTAACGTACATATGTATTTTTATTTCAACTTTCCTAAAAATATACACGACACTGCTAATGATTGGCATACTCTGCCCCACATTTGTCAATGGCCGCATCTTTATTAATTTTGTTGTTGATATTTCATACTAAGGAAACAAGATTTTCATTTTATTACGAACAAGGGACTATATTTATAATTGAGATACTGCTATTTTGTACTACCTTTGTCAAGCATATTAACAATTACCAGACTTATAATAGAAAACCGTATGTGATTAAAAAGTCTCATTGATTATATTAGGAAACTAAAGTAAAATATTTATCAAATAGCAACAAAAAAAACTTATACACTGGAAGATTTTTTTAAACTTAAAATTCTGCTTTATTTGAAGCGTAAGTTTATTGAGCTTTTACATAATTTTTCTCATATTCTATTTTTAATCCTGATTTCCGTATTTTGTCGAAAAATAAGCTCTTAGTTTACTTTTAATTAATTATTCAATTACAAATTTCTTCTTTGCTCACTATTGAAGGTTTTTTTTCTAGCAAAACAAAAACATATCTAAGCATAATTGAAAAACTTATTAGGCATAATTCAAAGATACGCTGATGAATTTTTCAGCACTTTGTAACTCTTTTTTTTATAATGAAAAGATGTGAATAGCATGGTACATTATAAAGTTTTAAAAAATATTATCATGAATGAATTTTTAAAAGTAATTTTAATATTTAATATTTAGTCAAAAAAAAAATTTCAAAGCATAAAACTCGTGTAAAAAATCTTTAAAAATTTGTTTATTTTGAAATAAATAAGCAATAAATTATTTACAAAGTCTGTTAGGTTTTAAATATTACAAAGCATAAGTTGTTTATTTGCAAGTAAAATATTTAATAAATATAGAACATTAAAGCATTGCGCAAAAACTGTATTGCTTGTTTTAAATTATTATTTTTCTCTTAAACAAGGAGTCAGAAGAAAGATGTTCAAAGTCGATTTTAATATAAATGAAATTATTGGTGTCGTAAAAGTATTTAAATATCTACAGTATTCAAAATTGTATTAAATATTTTTGTAAAAAAATTCTTGTAATTTATAAAAGTAAAAAACTAACGTGCATGATATGAAATGCAGTTTCGCACGCAATATCTATTTTTATTCAATATTCCGTTTTATTTTTTAATTTTTCCCCTTTTAAATGTTAAGAATATCTTTTATTTTTCTTTTTTCGTTCTACTTTTCATTGCATGATATAAGTAAATCAGTATGTTTCGTCAAGAACAGTTGTTAGCAGCAAAAATAAATTATAAACGGAATTAATTAGATACTCAGAATTTGCGAATTTATTTGGATACTCAGCATAACTTGTCCGTTGGACCTGTAATTCTGTTGCCATTCCAATAATAGAAATTTCTTTTTGAATAATAACACAGAATATTATGTGTGTAAGAAAATTAAAAAAAATTAATAACTTCACTGTAACAAATTTCCTTAACTTTCCGTATATATACCAGGAACTTTCCTGGCTTTTTCAAGTATCCATCGCTTCGGGATAAGTTCCTGGGATTTTGAGGTTTTCCCTTTCAAATCTGGCAACGTTTGCTGTGAACCGCCGCGCCGCTTGCTCGCGGCGCCTCGCTCAAAATCAGTAACGTTGTTGGTATAACGAAGTTCATGAAAGGCCCGTCCGTATGGCCGAGTGGTTAAGGCATCCATCTCAGGATTCAGCCTTCTCAAGAGTGCGGGGGTTCGAATCCCACCTACAGACAGTCATCCTATGAATCGGATATCTGTACTGGGAAAGAGTAGAAAATCCAATTCATGACGGATTTGACCAGAGACATAACATAGAGTGGACTGCGCATTCATAGTAAAGCAGCTTAGGGATGGAAAACCAAAACCGGTTTTCAAAAAACCGGTGGTCCCGGTTTTGACTGAAAATCGGTTTTTTTGTATGAGGCCCTTCGGAACCGAAAACCGGTTTTTTAGGGAAAAACCGATGGAAAATGGAAAACCGGTTTTTTTTAAAAAAAAACCGCCATCCCTTGCAGATTAGCATTATGTCCTAAACATCATAAATCGCCAAGAGGGGAAAGGTTGCTACATATGGCAACTTAACGCTACTGTTTCGTTACGAACTATTCCAAATTGTCGCAAGACCTGAATATCAGCTAGCAAACCGAAGTGGAGACTACCATCAATGTCCAAGTCACGTGGGTTTCTTCTACCAATCACCGGCAGCTTGAATTTTTTTTAAAGTTTTTGCAGACGATTTTTTGAGCATTGTTGGTATTTTTCTCTTTTGGCTTTTATAATAAATATTTAATTACATTCTTTTAATCTCTGAGCATGTTAACAATCGTGAATGTTGCACTCTTAATTCAGTAACGTTATGTGCAAGATACCTAATGCTTGTGAATTCCTAATTGTAAAGAGGGGTATAAAAAAGGATTAGTCACACTTTCACGGGTAAAATTTATTTAGTTCTGCATACTTTTAGTAATTGTGTGTTCTTCTTAAACTATAATTTCTATCGAGGGAATTTATTCTAAATATCTTTCTTTTATACTGAAGAATCATATTCATGATTAAATCAACGTTGTTAGAAATCTAATTATAAAAAATACTTTGGGCCAATTAAATTAATGGTCTGAACATTGACAGCTTAAAAGTAGAATAATTTTTTTTACAATTTGGTCAAAACGAAACCTGTTTTTGCAATCGTAGTTTTTGAGTTATTTATATAAAAAGTAGAGCATTTGTTGAATTTGGAAAAAATTGATGTGGTTTAGAAAGTTGATTTATTATTCCAGGTGAAATAAAGGAAGAAGCAATATTTAAAAAATATATATATGTATTTGATTTTTTTTTTAAATCGGACCGTTAGAACGAAAGTTATAGAGACGGCAGAAAATATTCACCATGTCAATAACCAACTTATATTACAGCAACACTCTACATAAACCTACTAATGTTCTTTCAAATTAATTTTTAATAAAGAGTCCACATTCAATTGTTCCAGTAATCTTAAATAGACGCACAAAATCAAAGAAATAATCTGATATCTATTAAGAGGATCTTAAAATACTAGCGATTCATCCTTGCTCCTTTCCAAGCTTCTTTATCATAGCATTAGATTGTCGGCCTCTGTGTTCAGGTCGTTGTGGAAAAACTCGCCAAATGGTAAACTCGCCATAGATGCGAGCCAAACGCGACACAGTCATGTGACTGTGTAAGTTAGATGTTTAGGACACTTTAGGTTTGCCAATGCGCAGTCCACTCTATGTTATGTCTCTGGATGGGACACGGGGACAGACGTGCTCGTTAAATCTGTGGAGTCCAAAGTCCCGAACGCGTCAGCGTACGATGTCGCTCGAAGCTCCGTTGGGTGCCCGCTCAGTTTCCTGAATGGTTCCAGGTATTTTGTAGAAATTCCTGGTATTTTCCAGAAAGGTTCCAGGTATTTTCCAGAGAAGTTACTGGCTCTAAGTGGGATTGTTTCCATATTTTTGGAGAAGGTTACTGATATATTCCAGGAACATTACTGCTAAAAATTGGGCAGCTCAGCTGCCCAATATTTCTCAGTAACTTTCCTAACTTTTTTTACAGTGTTATGAGCCTTACGTAGTTGGAACTTTATACTTATATTGACTTCGTTTTACTTAAATTGCTACAGAAATAGTTACACGATCATGAAAAACTGTTTTTATTACATCTAGCTTCATATACTCATGGTTTGAATGCCTATTTTTCCAAATGTCTATGTATTAACAGCTGGTTTGTAGTGTAAAATTTACGAATATATATTTATTCTTTTAACTGACCTATACAAACGAAAACAATCTAATTTAGTTGGAGTCAAGATGTTTTTTAGTGTTTCATATCTTAGGACACTGAACTGTTGTAAGAGAAAAAGGCCAGTCTTCCGCCTCATCCGTCTTCAGACTGATTTTTCTCTTAGGAGGGGCGTGTAGGGATCGCTACCCGTGAGCCCTCTTTGAAAGTAAGGTGAACTGTAGTGAAGAGAGAAGATAGGAAGAGATTCGACACGAAGAGGCGTCGTGCGAGATGTTCGTACGAAGAATGGAGTCATTGAGCTCACTGGAAATAAATGAGTCTTTATCTTATTAGTTATTAATTAAAACCATGTTTTTAAATCAGCTACAAGTCCTTAATTTTTAAATAGTTACGTTACCATGCTACCAAACGAGGAGACAGAATAGGCCAACAAATAGGCATGTAAATGCCCGGCCACGCGACCTGTCATTAACCCTATACACTGCTCAAAACAATTAGGGGAGTAATTTTTGTGCTTTTGTTATTTTCCAGTCTAATCTTTTTGGTGGCAGCGCACTTGCCCAAAACGAAAGGACCTATTAAGTGCTTTCCCCCCTCAGCAGGGGGCCGGGGTGACCGTTGGCTACTTTTAGGACAGCAATTTTTCGCCATGTAGCCAAGACCAAATCTCGGGGCATTGAATTGTTTGAAATTTGCGCTTAGCCCCTTTCTCACAGATGGTTGTGCCGTAGGAATTTTTGGGAAGGTTTGCCCTCGCGGGGGGTTAGGAATTGAGATTGACATCCCTGACAACTGCAAAATAATTAGGACGTGGCTGAAGGATTTTTTTGGCGCCTATTTTGTCATCGTTGTAGGATGACTTAGATTTTTTTAAACATATTCATGTAGTTACTAATGCTAATTTCGAAAAAAGAATATTGTATACAATATTATTAATAACTGAACTGTGTACCAAATTGTTTATTGTCTCTTTAATAGGAAAGCAGTATACAAGAATCCATTTTTTTTTAATTGTATAAAAAGATGGGTAGTTTTAATTTGAATTCCTTAGTTTATTAATGTATAATTTTATAAGAGCGTACCTACGTACACCTACGTAAAATGGATAACCAACAAAGAATTTTAAATCAATAAAAACTAAATTCAGTATTTCCAAACCATAATTCAAATGGAAGTCAAATATTTTTTTACAGAATTTTTTGGTACAGTAAACAGCACCTGCCATTCATGCGTTTTATAAAATGAATCAACGTAAACACTGATTGGGAGTTCTTGCAATAACAATTAAAAAAAAAACAGTTTTTTTTTTAAATAGTTCTATAACTTTTAGTTTTTAAAATTTGTTTAAGTTTTGGTTAGCTGAATATGACAGGAAAATTAAGCAACATTAAATTTTAGAATATGGCAGTTAAATAGCCGTATAAATCATAAATAATAGAAGAATTAACCACCCAAAACTTTGGAATTTTCTTTTTACGATTTTGTAGTCGTAAATGTAGGTGAAAATGAACAACGTAACGAAGTAGTTTAGCAAACAATTTTTTTACACAAAAAACAAATTTGTAAAAAAACTTTCTAAACGAAACTAAAAAACATATCTCAATTTCAAAACATACTAAATCTACATCTACAAACAAAGTTTTTACTGACTGGATCGCACATCATCAAACATTCGAAATTACTTTAGTTGCAGACTCGGGACTCCTCATATTAAGGAGCTTATTCCTATGTACCGAAGGCGTCATTTAAGAAGAGATTCTTCTAATTTCTAGCCTAAACGGTAAATGAATGCAAAAAGTGAACTGATCTCTCCATAGGTATAGCATTGTTCATTGTTGTAAGCATGAGATTTATACTTTTCATTCCCAATTTGAATACAAATTTCAGCGCGAGTGAAAATTAAGTATAAACAAGAAAAGTAACCAAATCAAGGGGCCCGGATGGCCGAGTGGTGAGCATCGCAGGCCAGCAGTCGGCATGCTGTTGCGGGTTCGATTCCCGCCTTCACCCTGGGTGTACTTCCTTTCTTTGTGACAGTAAAACGCTTTCTGTGTCTGTCTTATTTGACGAGGGCTTAAAAGCGGGTCTCTGATTGAGCACACAAGCCGGAATATAGATGTTAACTACCCTACCCTAACCAAATCAACTGTCACAAGCGAAACTATTTAAAAAATTATTATTTAAAGAAAAATTTTATCAGTTTTAAATGAAGTCATAATATGCAGAACATTCAAAGAATGTGATTCTTTGAATGTTCATGTTCTGTATACTAAGAAAGCGGTGTACAGTGTTCATTTTTTGCATAAAAAGCTGGTTAGTTTAGGTCTATTTTTCTTTCTTTATCAATGTGCAATTTATAAAGGCGTCAACTGTGACATGTACTTTAGCTATTTTTGTTTTTACGAAGCATTTGAAAATAAGAGACTAGAAGAACTTGAAGGATAGAGAGAACTTGAAGGATAGATTGTTTGCATGTTGTAGCCAACGATCGATAATGTAGGTAGGGTAGGTACATATATATTCCAGCTTGTGTGCATGATCAAAGACCCGCTTATAAGCCTTCGTCAAGTAAGACAGACACAGAAAGAGTTTTTACTGTCACAGAGAAAGGAAGTACACCCAGGGCAAAGGCAGGAATCGAACCCGCACCCTTTGCAACGCACAGACTGCTGGCCTGCGATCCGGGTCCCCTCGATAATGTATACTGGAGAGTTTGTGCAATGTTAAGAATACACTATGTCAGATATCTGGAGACAATTATCTGGGCTCTTTCTTCAACTTCGCCACTGATGTTTTTGTCTCCTCTTAACCTTACCTATAAGCATAACTGCCTCTTACAAGTCATTAGTTGTAAGACAATGGACCCCCAATAAATATAAATTAATAAAAAATTATACATATTTGGGATTAAGTTTAAAAGGACTTGCAAATGACGTTATATTTTATATACTGCATTCGGTAAGCCGTTTTCCTGGAGTTAGATCATGAGAAAATATTTAGAATAAGGTATTTCACATAATTATTTTTTTTAAATGCAAATAAATTTAACAAGGTATAAAAAATGTTATTTGAATTTGTGGAAGAAAATTAATGAAAATGGGAAATTTCGCCCTTTAAAAGTTTAAATTAAAACTAAATGCTGTCATCTTGCTCCCCCCCCCCCCCTCAAATCATTTGTGGTAGCGGATCTAGGGAACAATCACTGTTACAAAACTAATTGTTTTTATGTTAGAATTTCAGTGAGTATTAGAGTTATATTTTAGGTCTTTTAAAACTTCTTGTCGAATTTATTATTCGCAAGCCGCATATTTTTATGCCCATTGTTCAAAACCATTTTAAGCTGGGGAGCCCAGTCGGTTATGCACTCGCCTAGCATGCGAGGGGTCCCTGGTTCGGGTGTTGTCCGGCATACCAAATAATTTATATTTAATTTTATTTATATAATGTTAAACAAAACTGGAATTGAATGAATAATCACGATTTCTTTTTTAAGTAAACTTTTTACATTAAAAACTTTATTATCTTGATTATTTTTTTCATTTTGCTTAAAAAAACGATTAGTGGTACGCAGGTAGCAAAATGCGCTGGAAGAGGAGTGAGAATTAAAAAAGGTTAAAAATTTGACGATTTTTTTAAATTTTGACCAATTATACACAAGTTGTTTTTAGTTATTTTGGCTGCAAAGTGATTATTATTTTTACTGCTTATGTAAAAATAGGTGAATAGACTAATATGTAAAATAAACCTATCACGCGCCACCTACACAATTTAGACATGTCCCTGAAGGGGAGGGAAATAGTCTCCAGGAAACACTGTTCCAACATTTACAATCGAACAATAAACTTGTTTTAAAATTAAAGATTGAAAGACAAACTTTTTTTAATGACATCATAATGTATTTTATCGCAATATGATTCTTTGATGGTTCATTATTCAAGTTAGTTTTTTTTTAGTTGATATATATATTTTTTTATAAAGATATTTGAAAACCTTACCATCGATAGTTTGCTGCAAAATTTTAAATAACAGAGCTCGAAAAAATCTAAATTAAAATAATGATACATTTCGTTTACATTTTTAGAGATAGCAATTTTGCATGAATTTGCTTCGAACGTAAATAAATTTAACAAAATATGAAGAATATTCATTGAATTTGTGAAAGAAAATTAATGAAAATTAAAAGCTAAATGGCCGCTTCTAAAATTATAACAATAATAATTTCTATGAGTGTTAAAGTAATTGGAAAGTAGGTTGTTGTGTCAGTTCTTTTAGAAGTTCTTGCTTTCATTGTTATTTAAACTTAACTTAAACTTAAAATAAGCTTAAAAACAATTTTATTCGAATAAAACACGTTTACTTTTGGAAATTACCCAATAATCATTGATTTTACCCTGCAAATATGTTTACTTATCGAAAAACTCGTGCAAGAACAACCAAATTAAGTATTCTTATAAATTGCAGATTTTATATTGAAGCATATTCTTTTAAATAACTTTTTCTTAAAAACGTATTTGTGCTAATCCAGCAAATTTCAATTGCAATTTGAAAAAACTAAATCAAAACGTTCGAAAAATGGGAAGCTATAGTCACAATGGCCTTCTAAGCCATATTGAAAGTAACTAACACATTAGCGTTGATAAGAATGTCTGGTAGAGAAGAATACCGAATAACCCCCCGCTGAAACGGGCGACAAACAAGTTTCAGCTTACTGGCAAGATCTTGGAATACGCGCACTTCATTATTAACTCGACTCCCCCTCGATCTGCTTGTAGAGTAGAGGGGCGTATAAGGACAATTAGCTTTTATTACGCTATCAACCCTCAAAGTCTCCACTGGTGAGAGAAACATGCCAAAACTACAACCCCTGAAAATGGTCAAAGAGGGGAAGAAATAGTATGGCAGCCATATTTTGGGCAAGTGTCGTGTAATCAACTTTTTATTTTCCATTATAAAAATCTAAAATTTATGAAATAGTTTCATTATGTATCCAGAATGAAATGGTAAAAAACAGGTAAAAACATCCTAATTTTTAACTAAAATTTAAGGGAAAATTTGGAATCATAACTTTTTAAATAAATTATAACAATAATTATTTCAAAACTTTATTTGTCATTAAAATGGTTAAAATCAACTTTTAAACATCTAAAAAATGCATGCATGAAGAATTCAGGGTCAATTTATTTGCTCAAATCGTTTCACTGTGAATTTTATTTTACTACCATGTTTTTTAAATTTTTATTTAATCAAAAGACAAGCATTATTTAATTCTTCAAAAGAGATGATTCTTCCATCTAACGATACATAAATGCGAGCTTGCCTTAGTCTTAAAAAGTTTGCAAGTTGATGATTCCAAATGGAATCATTGGGGATGAAAGGGTTTAAACCATGCCCTCCCATAATATTGCTGTGAGCAGTGTATTTCATACCTCAATGTACAATAAAAACTGGCGTGTCTAACTGATAGGAATTTCCAAGGTAAAAAAAATACGTTTACAGTTAGGACACCGTTAGAAGATGATTTATTTTTAGCCTATTTTCTTTTTTTCGAGTAAAATAAAAAAAATACAAAATATGTATTGATATTGTGTGATTCACTCTCCCGTCCTTTTGCTGCCGCTATTAAACTGTTTAATTTTTATTGTCTAACCTTTAATAGTTATTTAAGCAACTAGTGTCGAAAATAATATACTTTATTAAGCGAGTGGCTTTTATTTCACGAGACCATAGGTTGAATGAAATAATGACAAGATCTTAATAAAGTATTATTTGTCACGTGCTTGCTTACAATAAATTTTTATACTAACGTGCAAAAAAGTATTTCTACCAATGAGTGATTTTCGCGACAACATTTAGTTTCCAAGGCGATATTCGAAAATGCAAAGTAGTAAAAAAAAAAAATTGCAAAATAATTTTCTATTTAGAATCGAAATAGTATTGTTTCACGTGAAATTTTTGTTCGTACTTTTGTCGTATTCAATTTCCTTTAATAATTTTTGTAGTAACTGTAGTGTCCATGGAGATATTTGAAAATGCAAAAGTAATGAACCAATAGAAATAAGTGAGTTTCATGACATCATTTAGTATCCATGGAGATATTCATGACATCATTTTGTTTTTCTGCCAATCACATACTCTTATTTGCCTTACCGCACTAGTGCCGAAAGTACTACTTTCGGCACTGTCTGTGACGTAAGCACATAAATTGTCATTTTCGCAACGATTTATGAATGAATATGATATAAAAAAGTGAACTCTTTTGCACGTTGTTATAATTTTTTTTTATTTTTTTTTTAAATTTAGAACTTTAAATATCAATATTTTATACTACTTCCCTGTACATCCGAACGAAAGTCTGTATTACTGTTTGTCGACTGTCTGCATCAACAACTTCTGTTCTGACCACGTGAGTGTAAAACTCTGCTTTTGTTTGAAAGATATGGCATCCGAATTTTTTTTTGCATAAAAACATCTAAAAAATATTAAAGAAAGAGGAAATTAGGCTACTTTATTTCTTTTAGAACTTATTGTCTTACAAAGAAACGCAATAGAAATAATTAATTTCAGACGTTACTCCTGCAAAATTGTTTTTTATCACGTCATTTTTTGCAATATATCTTGCATTAAAATATCTAAAAAATATTAAAGAAATAGAAAATTAGGATACTTTATTTCTTTTACAACTTATTGTCTTACAAAGAAACGCAATAAAAATATTTAATTTTATACGTTACTCCTGCAAAATTGTTTTTATCATGCCATATTTTGCAATATATTTTGCATTAAAATATCTAAAAAATATTAAAGAAATAGGAAATTAGGATACTTTATTTCTTCTAGAACTTATTGTCTTACAAAGAAACGCAATAGAAATAACTAATTTCATACGTTACTCCTGCAAAATTGTCTTTTATCATGTCTTGCCTTCATTGTCTTACAAAAACAAACAAGGATGCGTCAGTTTTCCGCGCTAAGTATGACATACAGAAATAAAATATAGACACACATCCAGTGTTTGCATAGGAAAACTTATAGGATAATGCGAAACAAATTGACACAAAGTAACCTGGCGGAAACTGCCTCGTTAGCATGCACAGTTGCGTGCTAAAAAGAAGGTCTTTGTTTTCACACCTTTTTATAATAAAGATTTTCGGTGTGAATTATTCATAGGAATTAGGTAGGATAAAAATGGTAATGGTGTTTTTGTAGTGCCATTTTATGGTACTCTAATATTGTTATAGTTTTGAGGATTGTCATCTAAAATTTGAGTATCGAAAAAGACGGAATATATTTTTTGTAGAGTATTTTGGTGGTTATTTGGGTCCGGAATATATTATTTGAAATTTTAATAAAAGTAAAATGGATAGAAAAGGGTTGAAAGTTATTCCAATAATTGCTGAATAAGCACACATCAAAGTTTTCAATTTTCGATAGAAATTTCACAAATTGCACGAAGAAACTTTAAATTGAGTAAGTTATTTACAATCTTTTAAATAATTGATTAAAATTCAATAAATTCATACTTAAGTATAGAATTCGGATGAATAAATATCCTTTTTAATCAAACATATTTATAAAGATAAAAAATGCCAGTTTATAGCTTTAAAACTAACACTGTTTTAGTAGGAAATTTTAAACGAATATCTCTAAAATGCATAAGAGAACTAATCCAAGGACAAATGCTGAATATTGGTAAATCGTGAAACCCATTCTTTGGTGTGTCAAATTCAGTTTAAAATTCTCGCTAAGTTTTGTTTAGAATAATACTTGGTATTCAATATAACATCTGAACAAAATTTATAAGCTATACAATGTATAACCAATAAAAATAACACACAAAGTGAAAATACGGTATACTGATGTGCAGTCTAACACTTTATGACTGCTCCACTTTGTTGCCAGATACGTATAAAAAGCAAAAACCTGATTTATCGTTTGCGGCAGAACGATTATTTTTTTCCCTAGAAACTTTGATACAAAAGTGCTATTAAATGAAAGAATAATGATATATATTTCCAAAAAATAATCTAAAAATCATTCAATCATGGGTTATCCGCCACCATTCTTTAAAAGAGCACCATACATTTTTTTTTGCTGTACTAAAAATACTTAAGAATAAAAGTTGATTTAAAATAAATGTGAAATGTAAATGAGGAAAGACTCCGCTTCGGGCTATTATCGACAAACTAACACAGTTTTTGATCCTTCTCAAACGATAAAAAATATTCTGAAAATTGCAGTGATGGAGGAGAAGTTAAGATTAATGTTTTTCCTTTGTTTTAAGAAAAACAAAATGAATTTAAAACTCGAAAGTGAAGGATTCCTATTTATTTTTAAGTAGGTAGTTGCCTCCAAAAGTTCGACAATCTAATAACTAACATTTTGTTCTTCTAGTTGAAATTTCTAGAAATCCAGTTGAGTTATGAAATACGAATCGTCATTGCTACGATTTATTCATCCTATAAATATATTTTGATTAGTGACAAAGAGAAACTCAAATTTAAGACATCATCAAGCCTTCTTATAACCTTAAAATATCTTTTTCACCTACCTTGCCTGCGCGGACGATTAGCCATAAGTCTATATTACGAAAACGAAGGCTGAACCCTATTATCGGGGCCCGGATGGCTGAGTGGTAAGCATCGCAGGCCAGCAGTCTGCGTGCTGTAACGGGCGCGGGTTCGATTCCCGCCTTCGCCCTGGGTGTATTTCCTCTCTTTGTAACAGTAAAAAATCTTTCTGTGTCTGTCTTACTTGACGAAGACTTATAAGCGGCTCACTGAGCAAGCACACTAGTCGGAATATACACTGTTAAAAATTTTGTGCTTGCGTTTACCATAATAATGGTTCCTAGTAGCTGCAACGGCTGTGTGGTGAAATGTTTCACCATATTTTCGGTGTTGGGTTGAACCGTTCCTCAGGTTTCGATTTCCAAAACTTGAAAAATGGTTCGACTGAATACCGGAAATATGGTGAAACATTTCACCACACAGCCGTTGCAGCTACTAGGAACCATTATTATGGTGAACGCAAGCACAAAATTTTTAACAGTATATGTAAAATACCCTACCCCTACCCTACCCTATTATCAGTTGCTACATAGTTAAAAATGTGGCTCTTGGTGTCATCAAAAACATGATTCCTATTAGCTGCAACAGCTGTGTGAGGAAATGTCTTATTTGAACTATTTACTAGTTGATATTAACTAGTTGATTTATTTAACAGGAATCGTTTTCAAAACCTAAAAATAATTCATCCGAATAACAATATCGTTAAACATTTTAGCATAGATAGGGTAGACTAACCAGTGAATGAACGTTTAAAGCGCTGTGTTCGTCAGTAAATAAACACCAGGACATAAAGACCAGGACAGCCCATCATATGTCAGATAGCTTTCTACTAGGTGGGAGGAAATCAGTGTTGCTAATCCATCCAGTGGAATGATTTTCAATCCTTATTTTTTAAAGTATTTACCAACAGTTCATTCACTGGTCAGTCTACCCAACCATTGTTAATGATAAAGACATATTCCAAACGCAAAACCATAAGAAACAAGTTTTTTTTAGTTAATTTCTAAAAGCTGGTTAAAATTTCAATTTGTTACTTATTTTAGCTCCGGTCTAATTTTCGTAGTTTACTCCGGGAAATATTTTATTCAAAACAACTGTTAGATATAATTTTGTCCAACCATGAGTTCTCAATTTAGTATTAAGGTTTAAAATGCTTTTTAAAGAAGAAAGAGTGGCAATTAATTTTAATTGGAGAATGATTGTAAAGCAAATGAGAACTAGTAAATGAATGAATTTCTGAGAGAATTATAAAGTGGAAGCAATAAATTAAAGTTTCTTCGCTCAGTCGAAATTTGCTAATTGTTGTTTATTGTTCAGTTTCTTCAATTAAAACCATACTAAAAATTTTAACATTGTTACTTGGAGGCAATTTTTTAGTTTAATTAATTACCTTTGTATACAATCAGCTACATGATAATCCAGCGTCTCTTAGTTTTTTTCCAATAACATCGCAAGATAAATCCTGAAAATCTTAGTAAAAATTATTGGATGGGCTAAATTTAATGGGAAAAGTTCCATATAGTTATTACTAACTTTATTCTTAAATATTACAATGTCTTGAATCAGCTGAAGAGTCGAAAGTGTGATATGATGTTTAAATCTTAATTCTTGTTATTTTGTTACTTTCATTTACCAATTATAAAACATAACGTAATGAAAGCATAGCAAGAGCCGAAATTTCAAAACAAAAATGTTGTACTTTCTGCACGTTTTGATGAGTGCATATCTAAAAAATTGGTTTTTGAACAAAATTTGTCTGTCCGAAACCACTCTATTGTTCGATACAAAATAACCGCGTACTTCAAATACAACACACGAGTTCGTAGTAATGTAGAGCGACATAATAAGGTTTTTATGTAAGTTGCGCATGAGCGAATGGTAGCTATCACAGAACATTTTAGGGTTCAAAGTTATTAAAATTTTCTTATAGGGTGCACACTAATCTTTAAATGTACTGATTGGAAATTGAAGGCCGTGCAGTGTTACACCCTCTGAAGTATGTACACTCTGAAAACAAAAGAGTGAAATCCACTCCAGTTGGAGAAGTGCATTTTCGACATTGGAAATGAATGAATATTGTCTCAGACTGAGTTACAATCACTCGTTTGGAGTGATCCTGTCAGAGGTTTAACGCACTGAGGATCCACTCCGAAAGGAGAAGTGCATTTTCCAGACTGGAGGAGTGAAAATCAATCAGACTGAGTTAAAATCGCTCGATCGTTTTAAGAGTGTACACACTACAAAGTTAAGTGAAGTTCGCATTGTGAAATTAATAACCTGCTCTGTGTGTTAAATTCAAGGTCCTAGTTAGTATTCAATGGAGTTTACAAACTACCCTTTGAACATTTTGATTATCACATAAAACGAAACGGACAACACATCCAGTCTATGTAACGTAAACAATCATCATCATTTATTAAAATTCAAATATAAACCGTTAAAAGTCCAGTACTACATTCTTTTCAATTCTTTAACAATTTATAAAATTAAATTCAAGACCCCGTTGGGATTATTGATCCCCATTTACAATTAGATTAAATGGAATGAAAATCATGGCAATTTTCAGTCCTCACTTTTTACAATCTTCCTTACGCGACAGTGACGATAACTGGAAAGGGAAAGAAAAAAGATAAAGAAAAAAATTCCACCACAGAACTTCCTTCATAGTCTTTTTGTAGCCTACGGTCTACTAAACGAGAAAGACCCCCTTAAAAAAGAATCACCCTTTTACAATAGAACAAAGCGAGAAAAAACTGGAGGAAGCTGCAACACAAAAAATACATCCCTTTAAGGGGTCTAAGGAGTCTTAAAAATGTGCAAAGAAGGAACTACAAAGTATAGTTTGATCAGTCATGTAATTTTTTAACTACTCAATATACAAGTATAATTTTTTTATATGTAATTCTACAAGATTTATTTATTATAAAACAAATTTTAAAATTTATGAAACTTTAGCCAAAACTAAAATAAATGATATTAAACATAAAGCTATTTTAACACATTGTGATTAGGCTTGCGCGGCAAATTTTGAGGGCAAAATTGAAAAAATGACCCAGAAAATGACTTTATATTGTACAAATATGTACAAACTAGGACTTATACCTAAATTCTCAGCTCAATTTTAATTAGAAATTATTTAAAAATGAATTCAAAATCAAAATTTAAAAAAATTTATTAATTTTTTTAGAAAAAAAGTTCTTAAAATAATTTCTAATTAAAATTGAGCTGAGAATTTAGGTATAAGTCCTAGTTTGTACATATTTGTACAATATAAAGTCATTTTCTTGGCCATGTCTTCAATTTTGACCTCACAATTTGCCGCGCAAGCCTAATCACATTGTGTTAAAATAGCTTTATGTTTAATATCATTTATTTTAGTTTTGGCTAAAGTTTCATAAATTTTAAAATTTGTTTTATAATAAATAAATCTTGTAGAATTACATATAAAAAAATTATACTTGTATATTGAGTAGTTAAAAAATTACATGACAGATCAAACTATACTTTGTAGTTCCTTCTTTGCACATTTTTAAGACTCCTTAGACCCCTTAAGAGACAAAACTTTGTTTTCTCCCCTATCATCGCAGTCGAAAGGACCCATCAGCCTTTAGTGCTGAACCTATGATCCAATTTCCTGATTAGAAAAAAGTCAGAAAAGAAAGGTTCGATTTAGTGAAAATATAAAGCTACTTCGAAGAGAAATAATAAAAAAATATGGGCTTTCTTTCTTCATTGAAAAAAAAAAATACTGAGTAAAGCGTTGGTATCAAGCTTCTCGAAATCTGGTCCTCAGAGCCAGAGGGACATATCATCAAAAGTAACGATCTCAGTTTTTTAATCCTCAATTTTACCACAGAGTTTCATGAATATTTGATTATGAAGAATAAAAAAAATACGTTAGATCAGTTAATTTTTAAATATGTTTAAACTTCCGTATTTTGGATGCTAACACCATAAGCAGTAAAGTTTATGATGGGGAAATGGTGATTGGTTGAAATTACGTGTCTCTAGAGCATTGTTTATAGACCAATGTAAAAGGGTTCGGTCACGTTTTGAATAAAAATTTGAAGATGGCTTCAGTGTTAACGGTTACACTCTTAAAAAAATATTTGAACTATTATTACAGACCTGACAACTGTGGCTATAGTGTGACGTGAACTCAACCAACATGCTAACTATCCGGATTTAAATTGGTAAAGATCATCTTACATGAGACAAGAAAGGTTATATATTAGTTAAAAATCCGGTATCCAGGATTAATTCCTCAGAGTTGGAAGGTCTACTATTATTATTAGTTAAAATGTTCTCTTTTATCGAAGTTATTTCGTTTTTCTATAACACTTTTAAATTCTTAAAAACATATACCAAGAATGATTTTTTCATAGTTTTCACATGCATAGTTTGTAATTAGAATAATAGAGGAAATAACGATATGACTCACTTGAAAAACACGCAGATGCTATGACTCAAGTGAGTTCCAGTAAAATCAAATCATCCCATGCAGAATTTTATTAAACTAATCTGGTACGACCAATAAACTATATCAACAGCCAGTTTTGGCACTACGTTAACTCCGAAACATACATTTGATTGCCTATTTCTAGCTTATATACATAGTTTTTTCATTATAGTTCGTAATTCAAACTGCGGTCAAGTATTATCGAGGTACACACCTAAGCCGCTACCATACAGAGCTACAAAAGCAATCGGGACTTTGGGTTCCACACAGATTTAACGAATTCATGACCTACTCAACTTTCAGGCCACAGACTTTCTACGTGACGCATATCCGTCTAGTAGGGATTGTTGTCTTTTCTAAGAAAAAAGAGCAAAATCTATTCGCACACGGACTACTACACGACTACACTTTTTAGATTATGAACAGGTTTTGGTCCTCTTTTTTCGGAATAGCTCACAACCCTAACCGGACGGATATGTGACGTCACACTCCAAGGGCTATCTGTCACAATCCAATCTGGAAATTGAAAAACTGAATGGAAGAACATTCTAAGTGACATTTTAGAAAATATCGAGATTTATTTGCGTCATTGAACGTATTACTAACATTTTAGCTATAACAAGCTTCCTCTTTTCCAGAAATTTTGAGTTTATAAATTTTTTTGACGGTTTTAAGTACCGTTTTTAACAAATAAGAGTGCAAATTAAAAATTTTAAAGATTATTTTCTCGTTTTCAACTTTTTGTCACCTAGTGCGTTCTTCCACTAAGCTCTTCAATTATATGGCCTGTATGTTAACTCAATATGTCATGGTCATGACCATCCTACAGCGAGGATTGTATCCAGCCCTATTCCCAATCAAAGTTAATACAATTTTCAAAAATATTTCGACGAAGGTGTACGACATAGTCAGTTATTATTAGATTTCTTTTTTCAGTTCTGGTTCCAGTGACATCACAAAGATCTGCTTTGGTCTTATTTGTTGAATCGGCTGTGGAACATCTGTCTTGACGTACTCGACGATTTTTTTTAATAATAACATATCATACTATAGCATGAAAATTATGATTATAGACCCGAGATTCTCTTTTTGATTAGAGACCGACGCTATTCGACTTGGTCGTAAGCAATACCACCTAGATTAGAAGGCCGAAGAACTAAGCAACAAAACGTCACACTAGTAGACCAATTTCGATTTGCTGACCAATAACGTCGTATCTTAAGATGACGTCGTATCTAAATTCATCTTATCTTAAAAATGTATTCAAATACAAGATCTAGTCACGAATGATCATTGTTCAAAACCACAGAATCGGTCCACTAGTATGACGTCAAGCATTTTGTTCGCCGGCCTTCTAATCTAGGTGGTATTGGCGCAAGACCCCCGACATACAAATAGTTATGCCACTTTACCTCAGAAGACAACCAAGAAAGACTAAACTGGCTGATTGCGACGATTCTTTTTAACTGTATGTCTTTTGGTGGCCGTTTACTGCTTTCTGACCTGTTATTGATTCGGGAAGTATCCCATTATGGATTTGGCTATCGTATGATGATCTTCGTTATTACACTCAAGCGATTTCTTTTCTAGGAGTGTTAGTTTAATTGTAGTTATTTTTTTAGGTGAAACAAATTCTTAAAAGTAAATCACAATTTTTATAAATAAAAAAATCATTAAATCAAACAAACATGAAAGTAATCATTGAAACAAGTCGCCCTTGTTAGCTTGGGTTAAATCTCCTTAGTTTTGTAATTGGTCAACCAGTAATATGACCAACTATGTTTCGTTAAAGGGAAAAATTCCCATGGGTCAAGTATGGTCCAACTAGTTTAACTTATATTGATTTCGTGTGGATGTTTAAAGTAGTTATAAAATTTTTATAAACGAAACAAAAAATATATTGAATGTACTAAGAAGAAAAGTCAATAAAATATTATTACCCGAAATACTTAATTATTTTAATACATTTTCTTAGCTTTCCCCTGAAATTAAACAAAAATAATTATTAGTAGTGAGTGAGTCTACCAAACTAATATAAATAATCTTTAGCACAAACAAGGAAAACAAGCTCTAAGTGATGCAAATCAATTAATTAATTATTCAATATGTCGATATTAATTATGTTATGGCTAACAAGAAAATATAACTAATATTAAAAATAATTACTTGAATCTAGTGATTTCTATTCACTAACAAAGGCATAAAAATTAATTTATTTATATCCCAAGTTTACCATTTGTCGACAATGGTTATAGATTATTAATAATGTATTTTGGCAAGTTTTGTTTATCGATAGTTTTAATGATAATAACTTGTAGACTATCCAAAAACAGTTTATATTATAAAAGACAATTATTGCAGAAAAACATTTTATTAATTACGACGAAATATTGAAAAAAGATTAAGTGAATAATACAAAGTCATTTTTGGATCAATAAATGAAGTCTTTAATGATACATGTTTGGAAACTTATTTCATCAATAAACATTAACTTTTTGACCGACAAAGAGAGCAGCCATGTTACAGTTATTTTTTCTTTAAAAAATGTTTTTATAAGAATAATTAATATATTTTTTTCATTTAATTCAGAACAAACCTCGTTTAAATGTTTCTAAAAACGATTCATAAATTTTTTTCCAAATATATAAGAGGCTTTTGTTTTCAACATCCGATGGGCTGTAACGAAAAGACGGGTCAAAATGCAAAAAAAAAAAATTAACCGAAAGTAATATACAATGTAGATTAAACCTAAGAAAGCAGACACGAAGAATTTGCCCAACACCACTCTTAATAATATGTTAATCTATATTCTCTATATAGGCTGCAAAAGCATATTAAATCAATCATATCGAATGTTTAAATATGTAAAACCTAAAGCTCAATAATGACAGGGTATATAATATTATTATACCATTTGGAGTTGGCAGTTTTTTTACTGATTAAACATTAGGCAGCAGATCTGACAAGTTTTTTTCAGATTCACCACTTTTAAGCATGTACATATACAGCTCAAAATATCCCCCAATATCAGCTCCAATCAACTCAACAACCTACCTTCGAGTGCATATAAACATCAAATCCTCAACCTACATTAGAAAAAATATACCACCAAAATAAGACTCTTCTCCCACGCAATCATATTTTGGAAATTCACCAACACCGCAGAGTCGATACCAATTATTCAAATGATATCGCATCATCATGGAGGAAGATACACAAACAGGAAAAGCCCAGAGAATTCCGCAGACGATCTGATTCGGGGTGGTTGCCACGCGAATCGTCTGTTCCATCAATCAGTGGGGCCCGCAACGAGCCATGTATGAATTATTTGTAGGAAGAACCCCGGTTTCCTGATCCATCAGGAGATTTCTTATTCTCGATTTCTTCGGAGAGGTTCTCACTGAGGATGAAACTTTCAGGCTCTTCGGAGAGAAGAGTTGTATGTTTTTTTAGTTATTTATACTACAATTCAAATAAAGAGCTTAGTTTAAAAATGTGCTATAGGACATTTTTGAACAAATTGAGATATTTTTTTTATCTCAATGGATATGTTATTTAAAAAAAAAAAATTATGATAACAAGTTCTCTAATTCGTAAAAAAACTAAATATTTTTTTACCGTTTACAAATCCCATCTATCTAAAACAAATTAAAAACTTTAAAATGTCATTTTCAGATTTTTTTTTGTAAAATAACACGTTCCTCCACTGAACTCTTCAAGTTACCGTGTTCAATAGAAAAAAGTTGCACCGGAAAAACGGGTATTTACGTTTAAAATGTGTTTCTTATATCGAATATAAGTGCAGACAAAAGCTTATACAGAAGAAAATTCAGAAAAAACTAGAAACTTCTACAGTCAACCAATACGTTCCTAAACAATTTTAGTAGACCGACTGCATATAACATATGCTAGTATGGAAAACGCTATACTGGTTTAGTTACCGTTCTTTTTTATCTGTTTCTGAGGAAATAATATCGTTGCATATAACATGCTGGTGTGCCATGAAAATACCTTCCTTTAACTTATACAGCAAAAATCATATATACGATGTATAAGTGACATAACATTTTTTTTATTTATGTAAGATTTTATTAAAACTCATTCAGATACAGAAATTCATTCAAGTTTCTGAAGAAAAGTTCTATTCAAAATGTTAAAATATACTACAAAATTTGAGGCGCGCTGAAACAGTTATTTTTAAATAAACTTCTAAAAATATTCTATAAGTGAGTTTTTAAAAAAAAGAGCATACTGTTTTGAATGCTAAATGTTATTAATATTAATAAATTTAAATGCCCCAGTTTTATCTTTAAACTAATTTTTAACACAAGAAAGTGAGAAAGTGGTGTTAAAAATTGGTTTTTATCGTCAATTTTATAAAAAATATGTAAATTACTCTATCTTTTTATATAGAACAATAAAATAGATGACCTATAGTCTTTAATGTAGCTCTTGTGTCAAAATATTCTCAACCAAACTAAAAATCAACATAATGACACTTAACTAAAACTATCACATCTACCACAATTTCAGAATAATACATTTAATATGACATAATATCAAAAGGAGATACATACTATTTAAATAAATTGCATCCCTAATAATTTCCATGTCCAAGATAATGTCATTTAAACGCCGGAAAGGAAGCAAGTCAAATGATAGGAAGTGCTTATTTCAGAGAGCATATTCGAAGATGAGACTCAAGCAACAACAAGTTATTTCTCATGTGTTGAAAATAACAATCTTGAAGTACCTAGGAGTTGAATTATTAATTAATTAAACAAAATAAAGTAATATAAGAATGGTTTGTTTTAAGTTTTGGTTGATTTTATTGCTATTTTAGCCAAAAAATGAAAGACAGTGAAGTAAAGCTGCGAAATTTGATTTATGGGAAGTGTATTGAGAAACAAAAACGGCAGATGTGAATATAAAAAAGCTCCCGGAATTTAGATACATATTTAATTGACACATTTGGAAGTCTGTTATTATATGTAAAGTCATTGCCTGTACTTCAGAATTCTAGTAATGTGTATATGTGAATTTTACGGTTGAATTATAATTACGATGCTTAAAGTACTTTTTAGTTACCCATGTATTATTTTTGTTCAAAAATATTCTTTACTTTTTTTATAATATTTCCGATGTTGAAAGTAAATCGATTAAAATTCACAAATAGACTTGTATGATTTGTCGTATTTCATATAAGCTTTTATGTCTGCTATTCCACTCATCGGTACTCCGATTAATTCTTTATTCTTAAGTGAAAAAAAAATTAAAAATCGATGCTTTAAAAAAAAACTATTTCTATTTCGAATTTCTGCTGCCACTCAATACGTGAAAATGACTAGACAATAGAACTCTAGTGTAGCTGATTATCCTAATTTCGGGTCTGTCACGATTTGTCTTACTGAATGCCATGATTATTATTTTTTTTATCATGACAACCAAAAGAGACGAAAAGCAACGGATAAGCGACGAATCAAAGTTTATAATTACTACATACTTTTTTTTTACTCGAAATGTAATGGCTTTTATATTATCTACTCATGCGATATAAAAAGGTACTTGATGGATTGTACATATTATTCAGGTGTACTTCAATGATTCAAATTAACAATTATCCAAATGTAGCTAGGTCCCAATTACATCGGATAATGGACAATTCCCATATTTTTTAAAAACTACTAAAAATACATTTTTTCGATAAAATAAACAACGCTGATTTCAAATATCTAGATTAAAATGTACAAAAAAAATTGTGTTATTAAATATTCAATGTTAAAAATCGTCAATTTTTAGTTCTTGTTTGAAACGTTCTGCTATTGGCTAAGCGATTGTGACGTACATGTACACCACGTAGGGTTCGTTAGCTACTTCAGTCATTGCGATTTTTCGATTCTCCCATGCTTTTTTTTTTAAGGTTCATTTTTGCTTTATAACTTTCTTTTGCCTTAATTTTCTATTCTTGTTTATTTTCTTTTAATATTTATTTAATCATAAGTTGATTTTAAAAAAAAATAATTTAAGAGATATATTTTAAAGGGATACGGTACCGCAAACATTTTAGTAATAATAACATAAAATTGTAAATTATAGTGTTTTTATGTATAGTGTTTACCCTAAATAATCATTTTAAAGCAATAAAAACATATTTACAAGTTGTTTTCATTTTTTTAAGTGAAAATTTTGAATTTCTTTTTAAACTTTACTGTTTTTTCAATTTTGAAAGTAACTCCCTTAAACTTTAAAAGCAATTTAAGCATTATATATCACGGGCATCGTAGCTTAGTGGTAGCGTAAGCGATTCGTATTCATTTGGTCCCGGGTTCAAATCACTTTTCGCGGTACAAATGTTTTTTCCAAGTTTTTTTTTTATATTTCACACAAGAAGCTCATTGTTTTAAAGGTGTCCTGGATAGTTTACTCGTTTTTTTTTAATTGTTTTTCTGAAAGGTTATTTCTTTCTTGTTTTACCTATAGAATTATGTTATTATTGATAAAGTTTTAATAGTATTTTGTGCTGTTAAAATGTTCTAATTAAACACAGGTCATTCATAACAAAATTACCGTTTTTACAAAACACAATTTTCCTTGTCTGATAAAATATCATAATTTATTCGTCGGATTTTAGTATTACTCTTTTAATTCAAGTCATACATTAAAATAATATGAATAAAGGTACTACTGTAGAAAGCAAAAAGTCGCCGTCCTGAGTTTTCAGAAAATTGCTTAGTTTCGTCTGAACGTGTAAAAAGCGTGACATATTTTGTTTGCACAACTTTTAGTTTTAACCATCGGAATAAAGGAAAAATTGGAAAAAAATATTGAACTTTTCAAAAATATTAATACTATTAACGTAGAAGTCTGTAAGTAAACATTATTAACAATGTTTTTAGATATCCTAAGTTGCTACATTTGACATGTTATCCGTAGATATACTTAAAAAAAAAAACCTAATAACTTATTTAATTTTGTGCGTTTGTGGCTCTGCATTTTTTCTTTACCATGTTTTACATGTAAATTTATATTTTTAAAGAATAGTTAAGTCAGTCCAAAATCCTATTAAAAGCGCTGGTTCCTTTATTTGGATCACGTCGCATGGCTGAAAACCATCGTTTTCGCTGTACCGATTCTGTTGGCAAGTTAAAATATATCTTTTCTCTTTTCTGTAGTCGTATTCGACACTAGGGAACTAAGCAGTAGCAATATGCCATTATTAAATAATAAATACAAACTTACTGCATTAAAGAAAACGAAAATATAAAGTTTTGCGAAACGATTTGTGAAATATCCCGCCTAACGCTATACGCAACTGAGGAGATTTGGTCACGTGTGGTGTACATGTACGTCACAGTTGATTCCTCGCGGAACGTACTGTTTTTCGCGCGCTTTTAAAAACCCTAACTTTAAAATCAAATAAAAAAATAACTACGCATCGGAGAGCAAAAATTTTTTCGGCCCTTATTTTGTCTCACCTATTTACGTCGAATAAAAAAATAATAAAAAAATGTGGGAATTGTCCATTGGAGATTTACTATAGCAGATAAATGTTTTTTTTAATGGCAATATAAAACAACTGTTCTTCGAAACTGAATCTGTATATTCCTATTTAGAATCTTCATTTTAAATCACAATAAGAATCATTTGGGCGGAATCCAAAACAGATCCATTCTCGCGAAAGTGCAAACGACTTCGAATTTGCCGAGTTTTCGGAAAAGGCAAGATTATTTGTTCGTTGGTTGGCAACACTGCTCATTATTCGAAAACACAGCGACTTGGCTTGTTCTTAATGACGACATGAGGGATATTGTTCTTAGACGGGGATCCATGGAAGAGGATTTGGAATCTCGCCATAATCGACAATCTAAGTCTTCGAATTGACCGATCGGAGAGGGATTACGGTTATGAGATTGCGTTTAGGTTTGATCCACCTTACTGCAAAACGGTTTTGTCGCCTAATTTCGGAATTCGATAGAAATATTGGGTTTTTATAAATTATTGTGAATTTTCTAGTAAGGGAATGTCATTATCCTTTAAAAATTGCTCTTTGTTTTTGAAAAAAAGTTCGACTTATTATTATGATGAAATAGATAATATATAATAAAATGATAAACTTTTATTTTACTTACATATAGGTGAAACTAATACATATACATATGTACTTTAAATAAATCTTAATGTGATACATAATCATCACACACATTATAATTAATTTACACATTTCATCATCAATGAAAAACCTACGGGGATATTATAGGTACTTGTTTAAAATTCAAAGCAATCTAACTTAGAAAAACTGCTTTACCTATTACATTTCAAAAGCAAGAGTAAGAAAAAATATTATTAAACGCATGTTCAAATTCGCAAACGATGATCGCAATGCATCCTATAAATTATGCATTTTTTTCAATCGCAATAATCAATAAAAACCAGCAAAAAATGTGATTATTCAATTAAGCTATATTTTTGCTTACACACAGCACGTAATTTGATGAATTTAGTTTAAAAATTATATTCGCACTCCTAAGAAATGTCTCCATTAACTTTTGTCTCCTTAAGCGCGAAATAATATAATTAAGACTTATCACTAAAAAATCACACTTTAATGAATTTTTTAATGAGAAATTTGTTTCACATTAAAAATTAAATATAATATTTCATATAAATAAATACATTTATTTTAAGAAAATTAAAAGAAGTTTAATGATAAAATAAATAAATTTACTCGTGACTTCATTAAATTACACTCTAAAAAAATATCTGTAACGTTACTAAGAATTATCTAGAAAACTCAGCTTCCATAAGTTTTTTTAGTAATGTTTCTTAAGAAATATGTGTATATATTACTAATTAAAGCTTAGTAAGTTATGCTAAGAAAACTGTAGTAGATTTGCAAGGGATTTTCTTGTATGTTTACAAAGAGACTGGTAGTAAACTGGTTACAAAAGTTTAAAACCAGAGGGCACCACTATTTTTTCTGTTAGTCAGGTTTTATATCGAATTTCCAGAGAAGGAGTAAGGACAGAACCCAAGATCCTCGTTATCCGCATGTCTCGCAACGTAGAACTGCGCGTTAGTCCTCGCTGCTATCGGGGACTTGCATTTTGATTGCGTGTAAATAAAGAGATTACAATCTTGATCGTTAATGGAGTTTTATGTTATTGATTAAGAAATTTTAAGATTCATTTTTTTTTTCGGATGTGAAGTTTTCGAAATAATTTAACGTAATTTTTATATGCTAAAATAAAAAAAAAACCACGTTTTTAGGTTTTTTTATCGTTGCGATATCGATTCGTCATAATCTCTAGAAAAGATAGCCAGGGGGCGCTGTAAGCGTTACATCAATTTACTTAGTATTGCTTAGTATTACTACAGTAGTTTCTTTAGGTTACAGATGATTTTCTAGTAAATGGTGAAAACTGTAAAGTTACTAAGTGATCGTTAGTAAATTCAAGCCAAATTTTTTACAGTGTATATTGACTTTATTAGACGAGGAATAAGCTTCGTTAGTTTGTTTTGTCTCCATCTGCGAATAAATGATCTTCAATAGGTAATTTTAAATGAGTATTAATGCACGCTCTGTACACTCATACCAAAAATGTCAGTTGTTGTCATAAAAAATAACCCATGTTCATTGCAATGCTTTGGTTACTTCACAGCGGTCTTTTGTCACAAATTGTGCGTGCAAAAAAGACGCACAAAAAAAGCTTAAAGGTCCAAACATTACTGGAAGTTACTGGAAGTCCCTTCCAGAGTCTACTGGAAGTTACTTCCAAATATTTGTTTTTTCTTTCTTATAGACATGACCGCTTCTTACAAAGATATGAAATAATACAACACTTTGTTATAGACAAACTGTCCCTCAGTAATGCGTTAAATCTTTTATCCAATAGTTCACATAATTTTTATACCGTATGGAATGTGTGATATTTTAAGTTTCTTTCTGTATTAGATTTTACGCCCGGCCCGATTTTGTCAGAAATATAGAACAGATTCTCGTATTAATTTTGTTTTTTAATCTGGATATCAGTAACCTCGGGGAAGGAATTCAAGAGTTTTCCAAAAAAAAAAGTTTGAGTACTGTTAAGAAATAAACAGTAAGTACACCGAAATAACCACTTTATCAATTTGAACAGCACGGGTATCTGAGTGTCGACTAACTTTTAAATTTACAATTTTACTGGGAAACTTTAGTTTTGTTTTCTAGATTATGTTTATTGGGCTTGTTTCAGGTTTTGAGGGACAACAGTTTCTTAGGAAGGAAAATGGGGTCTCGATTGTTTAATCAATGATGTCGATGGAGCTAGCCGTGTCATACCACCATTATTGAAATAAACCATGAAATCGTGGTATATGAAATCAGAAATGATCCACGTGAAACAAACCAATTAAGGTTTAAATATTAAAGTGCGTATGGTTTAAAGTTTAGTTATTCAATATTCGACAATTCCAAGGTTATAAATGTTCAATCGTTGTTAATAATGTTTTCATTATTCTTAGTTCAAATTACCATTATACTGGTTTAAATTTCATTTTTCTCATTATGTCGCTACAATCGTATGTATTAAATCAAAATACTGAGAGAACCAAACTTGTTTATAAATTTATATACTTTCTTCATTTACTACCAAAATTTTCCAACATTGTTACGGGCACTGCCTGGCATTAAAAGGCTAAACTACCTTAAAAAAAATAACACTTGATTTATAGGTCTTGATACGGGGCGTGCCAGGGCGCTCTAAATTACGCCCCTGCCACGACTCTTCAGTTTATCGATCAAAAATGTCACTTGCCGACCAAGAGTCGTTACTCCTCGTGCCAGATTTTGCGTCGAGAAAGTGATTTTTTTAGACTACATTCTCTCGATCGGAATGTAGTACTTTTTTTAGGATGGACTATAAAAGAATTGAAATTTGTTTAAGTTAGTGCGCTGGAGGTAGTTCTTTATGCTTTTTTTTGTGCAGCTCGGTTGAGCACATAAGTAAATCTGTTTGTCAGACTCAGATAGGAATGTTTCTAAAAATGATGTTAAGAGGATTAATCAAATTCGCATGTAGTCGTGAAATTACACAATTGCAAAGTTCTTGTGCACAAATATTAGAATTACAAGGGCAAACAGTGGAAATTTTTGCCTAACTTCAGCGATAAACAATAGGCCATAACATTTTGTCATTGTTATTCTTATAGTCGAATGACACTTTCTACTGAATCTAAAAAATAACAAGCAATGCAGATTCAAGCTATCAGAATAAAAAAAAAGTCTTGAAACATATAGGATTTACATCTGCATCATATAGTAAATTTAAATTCATTCTTAAGGCTATTTTAGTATTTTTCTTTTGCTTTACGAAGACATTTTGAGCAAAGAAAAAAAGTTCATACAAATACGAGTTCCATATACGGATAAGAAATCGAACCATTATTCTTTTAAAACGTATAAAAATACATTTAGTTGGTAATACTTTACAATTCATTCATATCCATTTCATCATAAATAACTTTAAACTATTGTTTTTTTTTAAATTATCAAAAATTTGCTTTGATTTTTTAAGATGATATACATGCCTTTTAGTCAATAACTGACTATTCCAACTTAGAAGAGTATTTTTAATTATTTTTATTCCAGATACCTAAATTAACGGTTTCATGTATTTATGCATGAAACCAAAAATTCAGATTTTTGGAGTAGATAATCAACATACTGGTGAAATTTGCATTATTTTATTCTGAATATTTCTGCAAATTTTTTTAACGTAATAAGGGTATGGGTATTTTTACATATATATTCCGACTTGTGTGCTTGCTCTGTGAGCCGCTTATAAGTCTCCGTCAAGTAAGACAGACACAGAAAGATTTTTACTGTCACAAAGAGAGGAAATACACCCAGGGCGAAGGCGGGAATCGAACCCGCGCCCGTTACAGCACGCAGACTGCTGGCCTGCGATGCTTACCACTCGGCCATCCGGGCCCCTTTAACGTAATAACTTATTTTAACACTCTAATGCAAACTGTTGCCATATGAAAACAGGTAACATAATCTACTTTATTCTATTAGAGTAGAGTTCCCTGTCGACAAATATGTGTTTTTTTCATCGCTTACATTCCGTTTTGAAGTTTTAGTTACTAATAATCATCATAAATGACAGTAGTAAAAGTGTATTCAAAATTAAAGAGCGAGGTTATTATCTGTTGTGAAAATACGTCTTTGGCAGTATTCAAAGTATAATAATGTTAGTACAATAAAAAGTAAACACAAATATATTGTTTTGAAACAATAATTATAGTCCAAGAGGGTTGTTTTAAAATATATTTAGTAGTTTATTGTCATTCTTATCAAATTAGGAATTTTTTAGTGGGTTTTTTCATACGGCAAAACATTTAAAAATTGAAATTTAAATTCCAAGGCAGTTAATTTTTTTCAGTATTTTTCGCATAATGTATGTGTATTAAAGATACAAATATGTTTTTTTTTTAGATAAAAAAAATCATGCATTACAGGGTTAACTCTTTCTTACTAAAGGCTTTAATACGTGTTTTTATTAAAACCTTACATCTCAATGTACAGTTAAATACTGAATTACACTTAAAAAAGTTCTTAATTTTTTTTTAATCTTTACAAATTCCCAAAATATTTAATTAAAAAAAATTCTTTAAAAAATAACCCAATATGCAATTAATCAACCTTATATGCAAATAAACTGACGTATATTTTAGTCCTTAACGCAATTCTTCATTTCCAAATGACCTTAAGAAATGCCCTAATGTTATCAATAATTCCTTCAAAATGCATTAAGAGAACGATGAAAAATATTTTAAGACGTAATTATTGTATTTAGGGCAAGAAACGTGTGCTTTCTGTTGTAAATGGGCAATTTACGTGATTCCATTTTTTTTTGTATACTGAACTTAACCCACGTATTTATCCAAATAGGTAGAAACGGGGCGTAGAAAAAGTATTTTAATACTTTCGTAATTATGCTTAATGAAGCTTGATTAATCGTAGAACTTTGAGGGCAAATGGTTCTGAAATATAATTGGGGAGTTCAGCTGGTACTTTGAGTTTCGTTTAATGATTTCATGTTAGGAAATGGTAGCAAATAATTGCGGAAATCAGATTTAAGAGAATGGAATACTAATTTAATCATAGAATTTGTAGCAATCATACTTTTTTGAAAAAATAATAAATGTGTGGGTATAACTGTGTGGGTTTTTTCATTTAAATTTTATTAAATATTTTTAATGTGCATTGGTTAATTTAAACTATTTTCGTTTTCTTTCACAGCCTTTTCAATGTAATATGCATCAAATAAGTAAAAATCGGGTTTTGGCTCAGAAAAACACCTGATTATGCCAGTTCTTAGAAAATATCGTTAAGCTTATTCTTTAGCAATTTTGTATATTTCGCTCTTAATTTAGTATATTAACGTTCTATAATGGGAAAAATTATCTATTGCAAAGCAATACAAAACTTTCTTTTTACTAATATTTTTGAAAAAAAAATTACATCGAAGAAACTCGTTAGTTTTGTTATTACTTCTTTAAAGATAATCTTTTTAATATATAAGTAAAATTTCAGCAACATAATATTATTTTTTAAAAAAAATAATTGCTCTTGCTTACATAAAGCCTCATTTATGATAGTTTTGTGTATATTTCGACTAAACAACTTGCGAAGCAAGGTCTTGATTATAATTTGTATTTCTGCTTCTATGTCAATATTCGTTTTAAAGTAATATGTAAAGTGTCGCTCTTAAAATTCACACTTTAAAATATTTCTTATGTTTTACCTTTAATGGTTAGTAGAGATAGCAATAGTGATAGAAGCTATTTAGTTAAATTTCTTGCACGAACGATATCTATCGACATAAAATACGTAAAAAATTCTATCGAATAACTTTTTTTATGCATTTAAAGTTAATGATGGCCATATGATTGAAATTGCCTTCCCAGTGACGTATCGTTTGGATAAATCGATACCCTAAGGTGCCATATCATAATCGAATTCCTTTATCAAATCAGTGAAAGGCGGACTGAAATTACGTATTAAAAAAATTTGAAATACGTAACACATTTTCTTCTAACAGGGAATACTTAACGAGGTACTTAACCGGAATAGTACCGGAAAAAAAATCGGCTCATTTGAAGAAAAATAGTAAATCGTTTCCAATAATTGCGTTGGCTGTAAGAAATTAAAGCCTTGAAGGCCAGATTGCGTTTATTAGGAATTAGTTTCTTAATCTATCGCTTTCCAGACAGCCGATTCTTCATTTAAATATTTTCCAGGTTTTTTTCCCGCTTCTTTTTTGCAGCGAGACTTTGTCGTAAAATTACCATAGTATTGAAAGTTGGGCGGCTGTGAAACCCGTTTATCGTCCCTCTAAGTGATTTTGAGTGTCGTGTTGAATTGGATAGGGTTTGAAGTACGGGATTCGTATTTGGATAGAAGGCAATTTAGAGGGATTCGGCTGTATTTTTTTTTTGTCACTGAGCATTGGGAACTTTTTTTCAATTTCAAACTAGCAAATAAATACCCGTTCTTCGTACGGACTAAAACATAAAATCGATCCAATATTACTTTACATTTGATCTGCTATAGGGTATTACGCCTATTTTTTTTACTCGTCCATTCCAAAGTACTACATCCGGTTATTCGTATATTTATTATTTTCCAAAATAAGCTATAGTCCCAAAATGCTCAAAAATCGTCCTCCGTATGAGCTTGCTATCACTCTAGTTTCCCGCATAAATACCGGTTAAACAATATTTGTATAATAATGTTGTTTCAAATTTCTGTAGTATCAAGCAAACAGCTCGCGCATTATGCCTTTATATGGCAATAGTTTGGATAAGTTGATGAAAATTAGACAATAAAATGAATATCGACACAAAACTCTAATAGCAATAATAGCACTATTAGGATGACGACTTACAAACAACCTGTATAAAATTAATTAAAAAACACAATTTTAGCGTATTTTGTGACTTTGTGTAAGCCTCACCAAAAGTTTGATGAGAAATTCGATATCGGCAAAAGTGCAAGCTAAAATTTTAAATGTCAGGCAAAAGAAAATACATTTCGCACATTTTAAGAATATTTTGGGTTAGATTGGAAAAAATGTGGCTATAAATTTTAGATCACCACCAATGTCCGATTCTACATCTCCATACTATAATAATTGAAACAGTTTATACATATAAAAACATTTATCTTATTTGGCGACTTTGATAGCTAGGTGCTAAATTTAGCGAAGAAATTAATATTTTTAATTGGAAACAGGAATTTGTGGCGGATTTCAACTCTAAACTGCTCGTATTTTAATTTTGGATATTCAATTAAAAAGAAATAAGATTGATTTATTTCATACGCTCGTTAGCTTAAGTTGTTTCATTGATTTCAACTTTTTGTTTTCATTAGGTAAACGATATCTTAATAAAAAGCATTGCTCTTGGCTCATTTTTTTTGTAATAAAAGACACTGTGTGCTCCTATGTGAAATGAACCAAACTCTGTAGTATAGTTAAAAGTACACCGAACAACAATATTTTTGATGGAATGCTAACATTTATTGTCTTTCAAATAGTATATGTTATTGAAAAAATTCAGGGTTATTGAATTTTCCTTTTGAGATTGAATCTTCAAAAGCTTTAAAAACTTTTTAAAAAGGTTTTTATTTTTAACTTAAGCATGCATGTAATGCTATTTACTCTACAACAATATTTTTCACCATAGGTATTCTATTCATCAAATGTGACCCAGGCACCAGACAATGTATTAAAGAAAAGGTTTCTTATCTCTTCCCTTGTGAAACTGGTCTTAGGATGAAAAAAGATGCCTGAAAAACTACCGAAGGGATGTCCAACTTCTGGTCCTAACTTTCTTTCCTGAAGAAGAACCATCGATAAAAACAAAACGTAAATTCTTCACTCTCAGAAAAAAGGATGGAAAAAATCTGGACTCGGAAATAGTGATCCTTGATGAACGGTTGTTTTATTTATACTTTTTTTTATTTATATGCCTCACATGTAATAGGTTTTCAGCAGAACCTTTCATTAATTGGGATCGTGAAAATCGGGGTAAAACTTTTTTTAATAAATACGAATAAATGATTTAGTTATTCGTAAAAAAATTCTCCGTTAACCCTTTCACTCCTAAAACGGCCCAGGTGGCCGTACAACTAATAAATCGGTAATGGTATTCCTATATCATATTACACGGAAACAAAAATCCTCCTTAATGAAGTGTTAAAGCTTAGTAAAAGGAAGTGTGGCCTACCTAGCATACTTTTTAACATCATAAAATAATAGAATGTTCATTTGGAAAGTCTTTAGAAAACAGGTAAAAATAAACGTGCATTTATTTTCGTGAAAATTTTACTTTTAACTAGAACTAATTCAAGTTTTTTTTTAACAGGATTCCCCTCCAGGCAGCAATTTTTTAAAGTTTAAATAAATTTAGTAAATATTAAGCAACCGGAAACTTATTTGCACCAACAAGGACATTGTGTTGTATTGGAAGTCAGTATTTAAAAACGACTAGTAACAGACATTTGTTGCAGAATTTAAGCACTATAGATACTAGTATACAAATTCTCATTTTTAAATACAACTTACGATCTTTTTAGGTACAAAAATACTACCTTATTTACCTGGTTAATTGCTTATATAATAAGCAACTGTAATCAACCAAGAAATTGAAGCAAGTTTTGGGTTTGAATATTACATTATAAACTGTTGATGGGACGGTGTAATCGCACCTACAGTTATCTTTTTCCAACTACATTTTTACCATCAATCTGAAACAAAGAACGCAGATACGCTTATTCAAAGTTTCAGAAAGTTAGTTTTGGTAAATCATTAACTACACTGCTAACTACATATTAGAACAATTTTTTTTATCTTATCCTTTATATTTAACGCAAGGGACCACTATCACTATAACCAGTGAAAAGAACAAAACAATTTATTTCCCTTCAGTTCCCCGAGAAGATCCACCCCAAGGAAGCTTGATGATTTTGCTGCCAGTGGAACTCGTGATAAATGCGAAATTTTTGTTTCTTCCTCTGCTGAGGAATTGTCTTCCAAACGTCATCTTTTTATATATATTTCAAAAGAATCGATGTGTGTTTCAGAACGTTCTGTTGGAAAGACATTGTATGCTTTGGTGCGATAGGAACAAAAGGCTGAAAGAGGGGTTATACTAGGTGCCGAACTTTTTGAAGAGTTCGAATGCATTTTTGTTATGCAAAAAGTTTTCTTTTGACACGTGTATTATAGGAGTTAAGTTTTCGAACATGAATAAACATGTTACAAGTTCGAGAACCGGGAAGATCGTGTTTTCTTGAGTTGTTTGGGAAAGAAAGCTGCAAGTTTGTGATTAGATGTTGAAAAATCTGTGCGAAATCTATTTAGTTACGAGCCGCATGCATATTCTAACAGTACGATTTTTGTATTACATTAAATAACATTAAGCTTTTATTTAAGGGCTTACAAAGAACGCTTGTCTTACCGATTAAAGAATATTATAAGTATAAACATTTCGTTTACATACAAAATGAAGAAACGGATTTAAATGCATATAATTGTGACTAAAAAATTATGTATCTCCCATTGACTTCGAGAAAAAAACAGCATTTATGTATTTTAAATCAATATCAAAATGACAAATAAATAAAAAATCAGAAGAAGTTAAAATATCAGAAATTTCTGCTTTCTAGAGGTACAGAATTCGATCAAATCATAAACTTTTAATCTGAATTGAATTTAAACATAATTGTACGATCAAAATATAATACAATAATGAAAAGTTGTCATATTTTATCTTTTAAAAATACCTTGACAATTCATAAAGAAGAAAAAAATATCAGTATGCACATATACATTTCAATCAAATCTACATCAATATATTTGGCATAAATTAAGTCTTTACAAGAAGATTTTTTTATAAGGACCTAAATATTGCAATGACAGACCTCATTCGCTAAAGTGGCTTATCTCTTCTGTCAAACAAACCGTCACTTTATAAAAGAAAAAAAACTGAAAAGTGTCAGCGGACAACACTACAAACACCATTAAATATTCATTTCCTTATCTAAACGGCCCTCACACTATTCGACAGCATGACTATGAATAAAATTCAATTGAAATCTACTTCAATGGCTATCTTACAGCTGTCATAGCTTCATCAGGGGCGATCGCTTACTGAGGCTGATCTGAAAGTGGGGACGAAATTTTGATTAAATAAATGGATTCTTTCTAGGAGTTACATTGCTGAATAGATTTATGTGCTTAGACAGAAAAAGGACTCATATGCGAATTTATAACATAGGACATGAGTACTATATCTAATAAGGCCAAGATTTAGACCGAGGGGAGTCTTATCTTAGCCATTATCGGGAAACGGGGGAGTTTGCTCATTTCCATGCAAATTTCGTCAAAACGCGGTATGCTCGAAATTCTTATCAGTTCTGAAGTTTAGGAATATCGTTTGAAATCCTGTTCTTGCTCTTTTTCATTTTCAAAGTTTGAAAATCAACGCCTTAAGAATGACCCTGATAATGATATCAGATGGAAAGTTTTCTTTGGGCGAGAATCGGTTTATAGTCGGAGATTAAAAACTTGTTTTTCGAAGTGATTTGTCAACATTTGTTCACAAGAATAAGTTTAAATCAATTAATTAATATTTTCTCATCTTGGATTTAATTTTTATGAATTACCAACCTAATAATATAAACAAATATTGAGAAAACCAACAGAAAAGCAACATTTTCAACCACTCCATTTCGGTTTAATTCAAATAAATAGTTAATTACTGCTATCCCCCATAATAATTAAGAAAACACAATATGCATGCAAAATGACGACACCGACATTTATACTAATTAAAGTTATATCATAGAAACATAGAAATATATTATCATAGAAACTCGCGCAATGCTTTAGCGACACAAAATAATTTAGGAAAATATGAAGCAAATTTACGGAAGCGAGAATGCATATGATTTAATTGTATTAAAAAGGAAGAAAATATCTTAAAGCCATCCTGTCGCCGGGTTGGCGATGAGGAGTTAAAATATCGTCTTTTGTCGTTTTAAAATATCTTTTTATCCTCCTTTTACTTATATTAAAATTTCATTTGATACTAAAACGATGGCTTTCAATTTAACTTGAAACGCACGTTTCCCCAAACTACCATCTATATTTGGCTATAACTTGATCAGATTTAGTGAGTAGATTTTCTTAGAAGCTTAACCGAATGTATCTTTAAAAAATACATTCGAGAAAACTTCCCAGTGGCTTTGGCTAACTTCTTTTACTTTCGCACCAGCAAATAAGCGATCATAATCGCCTTTACATCTTGACCAGCTTCGGAATTGGACCTCCCTAAGTCCGAAGCACCAACAACAAAAGAAAACTATCCGAATCAACTGAAACTGTGGCAGGAAGCTTAAGTCCTTGGTAACCTTTGCACCATTACATAGGATTAAAGCGAAGAAATGGCAAGAAATTCTTGCGTCTCTAAAAAGAACCTATCCCAGATTAACCTGAGTTTTCAGAGACTTTGCCTTTACGCTACAAAGAACTATCGGTCAAGAAAAACGGGGTTTATTCTCTGCAATAAGAGTTGGGATTTTCTTCCAATTTCTTACTTATATTTGGTTACTACATTCGGTTTTGTTTTCATGCCTTTCTGTGTAGCGTAGTATTGTATTTCTTTGGGTTGGTGTTAACTAATATAGCAATATTAGCTACATTATTAGCTTAATGGCTTGGTGTCGCAAAACTAATATTAAATATAGAGTGAACGGACGTAATGCATTTCGCAGTACAATTTATTTTGGTTTTCAAGTACTTAATAATTAAAATTATGTAAATAGTATGTGGAATTTTTTTTGTTGTTTCTTTTCAAACAAAAACAACTTAATTAAAATAGTATTTAGGAAAATTTAATGATGATTTCTTAGTCGAAAAGTTAGTTACTGAAACAACTCTGGTCAGGGTAAATAATAACTAAAATAGTATTCAAATACTTCGCGTGTTGTATAGAAACCTTGCAAGTTCAGATTTTAAAATTAAACGGTATCTAGTTGGGAGAACTACTTCGAAAGTACCCAAAATTTGGGCTTGACTATTGTTTCATTAGTTATCAACAATTTTAAAAAAAGTTTTTTATTTCTAGATTTTTGTCAAATAAACTTCAAATACTAATGAAAACAGTTGATCAATAATTAAAACACGTTAAAGAGAGACGGATTCTTTTTTGCCTTATCCGAAACAATAAATTATTTAATTTTAATGGTTCATCTCCGACTTATCACATACGTCCTGCACATCATCTTATAAAAATTACAATACATTAATCCCTTGAATTTGTGAAGTTTTCACTTATTGTCACCAAAAACAATTTAAAAGTACATAAAATGATAAAAAAAGCGAAAAATGTGCAATGTATTTGAACATTAAAAAAACAATTCTTAAAAGCTAAACAACGTTTAAAATTAAGTCTTTATGTCAAACAGGATTCATACTCGACTTACATCAGATACCCACAGTTACCAAATAACAACATTAAGCTTTGTAAGACAATCACAAACTTACATCCTAATCTTTTCCCACCCCAAAACCAAACTTTGCACTACAAACCCTACAAAATCCTGCAACCTAAGACTTTCATGCTACAGGACCCTAACACAAAAACAACACACTAGGAAAAGATAGATAAAAAGTAGTGGGAACTAAGTGAAATAAGAAGCTACGCCCTCCCCCCCCCCCCTCTTTTGCCCAAGTGATTAGCGGCCTACCACCTTTTCATCGAGGAGGATTTAGTAGACTAGGTCTTGTCCACAACCCTCCCCTCCCTCCTCCTCCCCATCTAGGAATAGGTAAGAAGATTCTTGGGTTGATGTTGAAGAAAAATAAGGGTTTATTCGTTTTCATATGTTATAAGAAATTAATGGTATTTATCTTTCTTTTATTTTATTTCTTATTTTTTTTCTAATACAAAAAATACAATAAAAATTAAGTTCAAATTTCTTACTCACTGCCAAGCCATGCAATTTTTAACACATACTAGACAAAAAAAATCATTATTTCATGACGATTATTTAATACAAGTCGTTGCATATCTATTTGCAAGATGTGATTAGATGCTACTTGAATTTCAGATGTAATTTGCTCTTTAAAGAGAAATTTGAATATGTTCTAAAAGTATAGTTGGGGTTCAATGGGCCACATGTCATGAGTTACCTTCAACCCGACCGTGAAGATGCATATACTCCTTTTACAAATGTATTCATTCTTCTTCTTTATTCTATAAAATCAGGAATTGTTACTTATTTTAAATTAAATTGTTTAAAACGTACAGTTATGATCATTTTAAATAAAAATTTCAACAAAATACAATGTGTTAGGCTTTTTCAATCTTCTTATTTCATGTAATGCGCATGACTTTTTTTTATGATCATACTCTTCTGTCACATTTGAATAGTATCAAACGATCAATCAAATTTTTTTTAAAAAAATTTCATTTGGAGGTCTGTTCATATCTCCAGCAGCCCATTAAACTCTATAGTAGGAGTTGAATAGATCAAATAACATGTGCTATATTCATCGCAGGGATTTCTGGAGTCATTTAAGAATACGGCATTTATCCGGTTGTAGTTGTGGACAATCAATTTTAAGTTATTCTCTGTAAAAAAAATACATTGCTCCATTTCAGTATTCACTAAATTTATTTGTCATCATTCGAGAATTCAATATTCTTATTTCATGTTATGCGCATGCCTCTTTTATGTTCATGGTTTTTTGTCACATTCGATTAGCATCAGGCGATTAATCAGAATTTTTTTATTTAATTTGGAAGTCTGTTCATAGAATCCAGCAGCCCTAAACTTCATAGTAGGAGTTAAATAGATCACATAAGACATGCTTTATACATCGCAGTGATTTCTGTAGTTATTTAAGAATACGGCATTCATCCGGCTGTGGTTGTGGACAATCAATTTTGCGTTATTCTCTGTAAAAAATATATTGCTCCATTTCAGTATTCACTAAATTTATTTGTCATCATTCGAGAATACTAAACATATTTAGTCAGAAAGAAAACCTTAACAAATGCTATTCAAGTATACCAAACACCAATACCTGAAAACAACGCGAATGAGCCTCTCCTCGAAGATTCGAACATATAGGGGATAAAAAGGAATAAAAACAGTTCCAGGAGAGATTCTAATGGGCATTCTCTGTATCCACATAAGCCCCGGTCTGAAAATATTTTAGTTCTGTTCTGTATTTTTTGTGTGCCTTGTTGGGAGTTTTTCTTCGCTTTTCGTATATAAGAGAAACGATGTCTTTAGAGCAAGTACGGAGTCGTGACGAGAATGCCCAGTTATGCAGATGGTTTGACAAAGTCGTATCTGGTGTTTGTCAAAATTGTGCCTTTTGGTCTGTACTTAAAGATACTGTAGGTATTGGCTGTACAAGAGTGGACCAGCTCATATGGCAACCCGTGTTCACCAATGCGCAGGGAAGCATGTTATTGGCATAGAGGACAATGAAAGCACTCGGGGCTTGCTTCGGGAGTGACAGTAAGCATTTCAAAATTAAAAGTTGTCATGATTCTGTTCATATTATTACTAGTCGATATTGGATAAACTAATTCTTGATGATAGAAGGATCGGGATTTGATTGAATAATGCATACAAATCTGACACTAAAGTCGAAAATTATCTCTGATTTGGCAACTGTAACCGCAAAGAACATCTTAGTTTTAAAATCTCAGTTAAAAATAGTTATGTATTTTACTTTGCGGGAAAAAATTAACTTACAAATCAAGACAACAATGTATTGAAGAGGAGGAGAAAAGAAGTCGAGTATCCAAGCAAAAGTCTTATCTCTATATTAGTCTAATTGGTTAAATAATTTTGGAAGATTCATTACTCCAGCTGGTATTGAATGTTTTTACAAACGTGATTTGTATGAGAAAAGTAGCTAGTTTGAAGGACTCTATAAATCGATATAATCAGTTTTCGTCGCCCTAGGAACTTCAGTAAGATTAAACACTGTGAAGTACGTATACTTATGTATTAAGCTTGGTTAACGCAAGGTGGCATATTGTCAAGATCGTCAGCACTCTGGTTCGTTAGTAAAACCAATGTCTGGCTTTTCTTTAAAAAAAAAACCTCACACTAAATTCTCATTTCCATTTCCGTGTCCTCAGATAAGTTACAGCATTGTCATAGTAGAGTTGAAGGTCTCAATTTGAACACACCCGAAGATGTTTCTATTGAACAGTAAAATAACATGGAAACTATTGCTGGGATAGTTTAGGCCTTTGAGAGTCAGGTTTCTTTTCAGAATATTATTAACCAGTTAGGTGCCAGACAGTTAACGCTGTTATAGTGGAACCATTATGAAAAAAAATATTGTACATTTTTTGGCGAAAGTAGAAATAAAATAGTGGGGTGCTATAGCAAGTTCAAAATAAAAATAATGGTGGTTGGATCAAAGTCTGTTGCAACACAGCTCAGTAGAGGTTAAATGCATTATTTTAGTTTGCATTTGCAACAAGTCAATATTTTTAATAAAATTGTAAATTAGTCATCCAAAAGAATTAAGAAAAATATTTTCGTGCAGTAACTAATGATAACTGAACAAAAATATATACATGAAATGACTAATAATTACCAGTATTTAAAAACATTTCTTATTTTTGTTTTGTTTATAAATCTTTCATTTTTTACCCCTTTTACAAACAGATGCTTTCCATGCACAAATACCCAAAATCTCCGTCTAGACAAGCAATTCCCAACAAAGCCGACTTGAGCTATCTAGAACACTAGCCAGAGTTTTTTTTAACCTAAAAAAACTTATATTTATCACCTCTTTTTGATTTATCCCGCTCTTACCCTAACACTTAAAAAAGTTTCAAAGAAGGGACTTTTTGTTTTTGTCAGTCCCTGACGCTGTGCTACCATCAATCACTGAGCAATCAATCAGGAAGACGAAGAACTTTCCCCTCCCCCCCCCCCCAACTATTCCACATTATTTTTCACTGTTTCACCATGCGTTTTTTCGGCTAACTGATCACCCTTCCGCAATCAATATCTTTATAGACAGGTTCTTCATGTGTCTGACGAAAAAACCCTGAAAAAATTTATAAAAATCCGGATACTAGTATCAGGAAAGGGATTCACCGGTTATCGGGTTTTAACGTTGAACTTCTGTTTAGTTGACGGATCGCATGCATAATATCTCCAAGATTTAACACTTTTAGTACATAATATAATCAGTATTTTATATATGGCACTTCAATAGAACTCCAATCATCAGAACACATTACAACCGATGACATTTCGAAAAATCAAAAGTTAAGAAATCTGGACTTTGTTGTGATTATGAAATTGTGTAGACTAAGTTCGACATCTACCTACAACCACCCGAAGGTGAACTCTGAACTCTAACTGTAACCGCCACATGACTGTTACTTATATAGCTAGCGTTGTTGTTAAAACGCCCCTTATGTTTCCTCACTTGTAACCTTGTTCCTTGTTTTTACCATGGTCGTTAATAATTAAAGTTGTGTTACCAACTTTCGTGTTTCCTTGTTGAAAAATGCACACCCAACATGCTACACTGGCGACGAGCTGTACGGAGCGAATCTTCGCAGAAATGGGTTTGTACGCCCTGACCAGGTATGGGAATTAAAGGTGTTTTTAAGTTCTTATACCGCAGGCGGTATTGTTTCTTAAAAAGTTAAAATTGTTTGAATTTTAAAAGTTTTTAAGCTATTTCGTAATCCGCATTTCCCATCCGGCTTCCTAGATTAATTTTTTAAATATATTCCCTATTCCTGTAAACCATGGCCACGAGTGTTGTTGGCGTAGTTGGTCACGTGTCAGAGTTCGATACTGCAAACCCGGGGGCATGGGACCTATACCAGGAGCAGCTAAATTTTTTTATGGAAGCCAATAGCATTACAGAGGTAGCAAAAAAGCGTGCTACTCTTATTTCAGTCCTTGGCACCAAAACACTTGGCATCCTGAAGTCTTTGATTGCACCAGCGGGTTTTGCGGATCGAACTTTCGACGAACTGTTAGCAATACTCAAGAACCACTTTTCCCCCAGGACATCGGTCATTTATTCCCGGTTTATGTTTCACAAGCGAATGCAGCACCCGGGTGAATGCATAAATGATTACGTCACTGAGCTCCGACATTTAGCTGAGAATTGTGATTTCGGCACAACGCTGTCCGAGCGATTGCGAGATCAACTTGTTTGCGGGTTGTCAGATGAGGGCGTACAGAAACGTCTGCTTTCTGAAAATGATTTAACCCTCGATAGCGCCGTAAAAAGTTTGGGGTAAATGTTGCTCCAGGGGTCTTCCAGCATCTAATGGAAGATCTTTGTGCTGGTTTAGAAGGCGTGGTGCCCTATTTTGACGATGTGCTCATTAGGGCAGAGTCTTCTGCTCAGCTGGCTGAGCGTTTGCGAAAATTTTTAGCACGTCTTAAGAAAGCAGGGTTAAGGGCTAAAAAAGAAAAATGTTTGTTTGGTGTTCCAGAGGTAGAGTTCCTGGGGTTTCGGGTTGATAAAACTGGGATTCACCCCTCTAAGGGTAAAGTTGAAGCAATTCGTGCAGCCCCTAAGCCTCAAAACAAGCAACAGTTGCAAGCTTTTCTGGGTTTAGTTAATTTTTACCATAGCTTTTTACCGAATAAGGCTTCGATTGCTGAGCCATTGCATAGACTATTAGATAATGATGCTCCGTGGAATTGGTCTTCCGACCATACAAAAGCTTTTAACACCCTAAAAAACTTAATATCCTCAGAAAGTGTCCTCACTCCATTTGATGATTCATTACCTATCGTGTTGACGTGTGACGCGTCCCCGTATGGAGTCGGTGCTGTGCTGGCACACGTTCTGCCTGATGGCCGGGAGGCACCAGTCGCATTTCATTCACGGACTCTCACGTCAACCGAACGAAATTATGCACAATTGGATAAAGAGGCACTTGCAGTAATTTCGGGGGTTAAAAAGTTCCACCATTTTCTATACGGGCATCATTTTACAATAGTAACTGACCACCAACCTTTACTTGGTATTTTTAATAGGGGGAAGGCAACTCCGGAAATTATCTCACCTAGAATGCTAAGATAGTCTCTCCTTCTAAATGCATATGACAGTATTCTAGTACATAGATCAGGTAAGAAAATTGGTCATGCTGATGCACTGAGTAGATTGCCCCAACCTGCCCCAGATCTCGTGGTTCCTAATCCATTAGAAGTCCTTTTTGTCGAGGATCTTTCTAGCCCTCCGGTGTCCGCGGCAGAAGTTGCTGCATTGACTTCACGTGATCCCGTGTTGTCCAGAGTTTTAAATTTTGTTCTTAAGGGTTGGCCGGAGGGAAATGCGGAACCGGAATTGCGTTCATTTTATACAAAAAGGAATGAACTTTCAATACATAAGAAATGTATTTTGTGGGGTAATAGGGTAGTTATACCTGGTCCGGGTCGTACTAGAGTTCTCGAAGCCCTACATCTGGCTCATCCGGGTATAGAAAGGATGAAAAGTTTGGCACGTTGCTACGTGTGGTGGCCAAATATTGACTTAGACATTCATCATCATGTGGCTAATTGCAGGTTATGTCAAGAGACCAGACATTCTCCTCCTCGTGCACCGGTACATCCTTGGGAGTATACTACAACGCCATGGTCCCGTCTTCATCTAGATTTTGCTGGACCGTTCCAAGGTCGAAAGTTCCTGGTGCTGGTTGATTCACATTCGAAGTGGCTGGAAGTGAAGGAGATGTCAACCACCACAGCATCTGCTACCATCGATGTGCTGAGAGAACTGTTTGCCATTCACGGAATTCCAGACGTTGTCGTCTCTGACAATGGTCCGCCGTTCGAGTCAAGGGAATACCAGGGTTTCCTTCAAAGTAACGGAATTCGTCAGGTCCTCGTGGCACCTCGTAGAGCAGCTGGGAATGGTCAAGCCGAACGAGTAGTTCAATCAGCTAAAGACTCTTTGCGTCGCATCGTTCAAGGGTCGTTCAAGAAGCGCCTTGCACAGTACCTGCTGTTCCAACACATCACTCCATCGTCCGTCACCAACTTGAGTCCGAGTGAAGTGCTTATGGGTCAACGAATAAGAAGCTGCCTTGACCTGTGCCATCCAGACCTTGTACGCGACATTCGCGAGAAGCAAGAAACAGAGTTCTTGAAACAGAGGGGAACTGTTCGCAAGTTTTCCTCAGATGAGGCAGTTCTTGTAAAGAATTACTCACGTGGTCCAGCGTGGGTTCCCGCCAAAGTAACAGACGTAACTGGTCCAGTGTCTTACAGAGTCATCACAGATTCGGGTCAAGTTGTTCGACGACATGTTGATCAAATGCTCAAGAACCAAGGAGTTTCGTCTTCACCGTCAACTTCAGATGTGGAGCCATCAACTGCTTTGGATCCAAATTCGTCTGAGCCTCCATCTGTCGACGTACCCACCAACACCGAGATTGCAGAGGCTACAACAGATTCTGCGCCGCAGCCTTCATCGTCAAGGGTTACGCCGCAACCTCCATCACCAAATATATTGTCGCGGCCCAAGCGTAATAGAAGACCTCCTGAGCGCTATGGTTCCCAGCTGGTGTGAGGGAGTGTTGTGATTATGAAATTGTGTAGACTAAGTTCGACATCTACCTACAACCACCCGAAGGTGAACTCTGAACTCTAACTGTAACCGCCACATGACTGTTACTTATATAGCTAGCGTTGTTGTTAAAACGCCCCTTATGTTTCCTCACTTGTAACCTTGTTCCTTGTTTTTACCATGGTCGTTAATAATTAAAGTTGTGTTACCAACTTTCGTGTTTCCTTGTTGAAAAATGCACGCCCAACATGCTACAGACTTGTCTCCGGAAGGGCATATGTTAATTAATTACTGCAAGTATGCTGAAAATAGAAGAATAAAATTATTTTCGGAAAAGAGCTTTTGCTTAGACGAAAAGATAACACGTAATTTAAATTTTTGCACAACAAATCCTGTTTTTTTTGCAAGTTAAAAGTCGAAATTAGTGAAAAATATTTAATTATCGTTAAAATGTTTTTGGTAACGGAAAAAAAGATAAAAAGATGAGTGTTTAGAATTTTTTTATATACGTAACTTTTTTTCTTTGACTGACAGTTACATTCGTATATGTTTTCATTGCGCAGCAAAATAGGGCTGCCATTGTTTAAGTTTTAATACTAAGGTCGATAATCATGGCTTGGTGAAAAACCCCACTAACTCAGCATTCCTCTGTAGATCGACCCTACCCCTTTTCAGAAACAAAAGGGTTTTGAGGGATGATGAGCTACTGAGATAGCAGACAATTTTTTTTTCTTTTTACAGACCCTCATATTTCTCTGCCTCTGTGTATATTTTTCTCTTAGGGTAGTTTTTCCTTCGAGGAATTTTTCCATATATCAGCAAACCGATTTTTTAAAATGAAATAGCGTTGCACTCTTTGGAAAAAGATGTAACTTGGATTTGGATGATTTCAAGTGATATAGAAGTCTGAAAAAATGATTAAAAGAAAGGATTCTTGGTATGAAATACCATCTTTTACAACGGGCATAATTGCCTCGATACCACGAATTGACGCATAAAAATACCAATATAAGAGTTATTATCCGTTGAATTAAAAGATTTTGACTAGAGTTTGATTTGAAAAGATACACAGCTCGAAAGGCGTGTAGTATTTACTTATGTAGTAGGCTAAAATACTATTCATTAGTATTTTTTTCTTAGGAAACACATTGGTATTCATAATTGAATGATTAAATACTAATTCTCATTTATTTTACTCTAAAGTAAACACTTTTTCAATAAAAGAGTAGAAGAAAGTAGCGAACACAATATTAATACTTACATATTTTATAACTAGCTTTATATCACCGGCATTACACCAGTGTACCCTCGGTTATTCACCATCGCAAACTCTCCGTTTACGCATAAATATTCCCCATCTTTAAATTTGTACGCATTGACAACAAGTCTAAATTGATTTTGACAGCATAAATAGAATAAATTAAGTTAGGTAAATCTTTTTAAGACTCAAATGAATAAATATAGAATAAATAAATCCATATAATTTTATTCCAATTGGTAGCGACGAAATTTCTTCCAAATCCTTAAATTACTAGCCAGAATTCTGGTTAAAAAAGTTAGCAAAGAAACAATAAAATTTAATAAATATATCAGAAAATCCTTTAAGCCTCGTTTTCCAAAAAGTACAATGTCTGCAATTTTTATATGAAAACAAAAATGTCACTTAAAATTTTGTTCAAACACAATCCACGAAACATTTAGCAGGTTTTCAAAATACTTATTTTTTCAACTTATTCCTAATTTTTTATAATTTTAAGACAATAAATAATACTTTTTTTTAGAATCAAAACGCCCTTTACAACTCTCTCAAAACAATGTATCTAACTATAAAGTGCCGAGTCAGGGGTTGACGAGAAGCGATGGACAAAATGATTCGCGCCATTTCTTCTTTTATGTGTGGAACGCTATACCTTCATTTTTATAAAAGGCGAAGTCATCTTACCCCTAGTTCTTACTCCAAAAATAGAAATGAGCCCTATGGTGTTTTTTTGAAACTATTTATATATATAAAGCAAATAAATTGTTTAGAAGACAAAAATATGACGCATGATTGAAAAATTATAGATTTTATGATAATATTTTATTATGTGATAATGTAAGGCTTTTTCCAATTGTTTTTTGATATTTAAGGTTAGATTTTAAAGCTTTTGAGAAAAATACTCTAGACCAATTTTGTAAACATAACAAGTTTTTAAGTTAAAAGCTTCCTATAATTTTACTTTTAAAGTATTTAATACTTTACAAAAATTTACCCATTCTTACTCCAAAGCACGTAGAATCACAATACTCTGAGGCACACTTTAAAATAATTTTGTTTGTTTGACGCTATAAATTTAAATAATGAAGTAAAAAAATTAAGCTATTTCCGTTGCTTTGATTTCCGTTGAATGGTATTTCGTGTATTTTTCAGCAAAAGGACCACGATGAAAAATTCCAATTTGTTTTCTGAATTTAAAAATAGTCTTAATAAAAAAATGCCAAAGGAATTCAAAACTTATCATTCAATACTCATTTTCTTGTATTTAAAAATCCATGAAATTTTCTAAAGATTCAATACCAAAATTACTTTTTACTAGCGATGACCAGAGTTTAATGTAAACAGGCTCTTTTTGACAAAAATTTATTTGCTCTCTTTAACAAAACATTTTGTTAGCTATAGTTTAATGACAATATAAATAAAATAATACAAGGATCCGTTGGGATAATGCCAAAATATGTTTTTCTTGTATAAAATATTTCTTTCGCAAAAAAGAAACTGATACAAAAAAATATATATTTATTTCTAATTTTTCCTTTTAAATGTTTAATGATGCGAAAAAGAATATTTTAAAGAATCAATTTTTTAAACAATGGTCTTAGATATTCCTTAATACTTAATGATCGCAGTAAAAAAGTACTAATTGTTTGAATAGCTTAGCTGAATTTTATTTAAAAGTAATTTTAAAAAAGACATGGAAGACGACTTTTTTAACGAGTAGAAAATACTTCATTTTACAATTCAAAATAATGAAACTTGTTTGTTTTCGCCGATTATATTTCTTGTTAGAAACGAAAACTTATAAAATGGGTAAATATGAAGCAATTTCTTTATAAGAAGGAGAAAAGATTGTTTGTGTGAATTTTATTATATTTTTTTAATAAAAATATGAATATCTCCAATTAAAGATAAGTTTTTTGTTCGAATTCTCTTAAACTCGTTCTGAAGATTTTTTGAAAAAAAAAAATAGGTATCCTTTTAATTATATTTTGAAAAGAAATTCAGTTTAGGATATTTGAACACCTACATTTCTTCGTTAGATTACACGTAAAATTATGAAAAGCTTTAATTAAATGATAATCTAAATGTATAGCTCTTCATGCATTAGAGGAGAGTGTTGTACCTTGGGACGCTTGTACCTTGGGACACTGACAATTTCTAAGAATCTATTGGCAATATTCATACATTGTTTATTTCTAATAGTAGATTTAACCAACAGACATCATCATAATAAAATTTAACACTAGCATCATTGAATTGATTAATTGGTGACAAAAAATAATATTTCATTACCCCAAAGTAAATATTTTTCTCATTCTAATATAATTTTTTACCTTAGTACTCTAACAAAAAGTCAACTGCATTTTATTTTCTTCATAAAAGAGAAGATTTTAAAATATGTTGGTTATGAGAAAATAATGATAATGCATTTAGATTGGCCACTATCTTGCTTTTATTTAAACCATGTAGTGTGTTGTACCTTGGGACAGTATTGATAATTTGATTAAATTCTTAATAATTTGGATAAATAAAAATATCTTTATTATTTATTTTAAGAGCAATTCCACAAAACATGTAAAATACAACTCAGCTTTGTTTTGGATATATTTTATAATGATTGAAGTTTGAAAATATAATTCTGGCAACACCTGATAAATCTTTTTCCTTCCATATGATGAAATGTTCTAAAGAGCACATTTTCTGATGTATTTTGAAATAAAGTTTGTTTCCTGACACAAATTAGTTCAAGTGTATGACTATTGACTGAATTATAAAGCATGTCCCAAGGTACAATATCATATTGTACCTTGGGACAGTTTATCCTCTCTACTTTAAATGAGTGGCAATTTTTTAATTTCAAGCTGCCACAATTTAAAAAAATATATTATAGAGGAATATATTGGTGTGTTGAAATGCTGCTTTGACATTTTTATTTTGACAATAATTATCGAAGAAAAAAATTAAAATGTAAAAATTGTCTCGAGGTACAACACTCTCTCCTATTACTAACGATAGAAAGTATGTCCAAGATTTCAGTTCAACCAAGTTTTGTTCCGCAAATTGAATTTCATTCAACACTCAAGAGAAATTACAGTTTTAAGAAACAAAAAGTTCGAAAAGAACTGGAATACCCTGCACTTTATTTCTGTTTTAGTACGAATATTAGTAATAACAAAATATGAATCCAAACTACATTAATGAAAGATGTAAATTAAAACTTACAAGATTTTTAAGTATAAAATGGAATGTCATGCCGTTTTCTAATTATACATATTAATCAACCGATTTATCTGACAAAAAATCCTTCAAATATTTATTTTTAAATAATAAATAAAGTTTTTATGCTATTGATGATTGAGAAACAGCCATTTAAATGAATAAAAAAAATTTTTAGTACTATATAAATGCGCAGAGTGTCGACAGGTTCGACAAATGTTCGACTGAACGTACAGACAATCGGATAAAAAAGTGTCAACTAGGATTCTGTTTAGATGTCATTATTGTCTTTAAAAAAAGTATTGTTGTGATTTAATGAATATTTCTGAATTTAGAAGTTAAATAAGGAATGTAGACACACAGGTATCTCCAGCATGTTAATACCTACTTTTCGATTTCAAAATACTTGAAATTGTTAGAATTTAAACCAAAAATGAATGCATTCTAATTAACGCTTTTTGAGAAAGTAATATAATTCATTAAAGGAATCCACATGTATCAAAATACCTGAAATACAATAGGGATTTCACTGTTTAGCAGAAAAATGCGCAGACAAATATATATATTTTTTTTATTATAAAATATTTTTATACAAATTTTCTTTTCACAGAATTGGAATAATTAAGCGATAAAATTGGTTGTCATAAATAAATAAACAGAAGTTTAAAATAAATACAGAATTTTTTTGGCGGGATGAGGAATTTTGTTGTTGAATGCGTCTGTAGTAAAATACAATTTTAAAAAAATCAACTTATCCTCAAGTTAAGCCATTATTATTTTTTTCTATACGAGTACAAGGTTAAGAATATTAATGGAAGCTATCCGAAGCAATACAAACACTCAAAACTTCAAAATCAAGATCTCTCATGCACTATTTTCATCTTCGAAACACAAGGCTTCAAATGCGTTCGTCTGTAATCAGGACAATTTAAGGCCAGAAAGGTATATACTGAAAAAGGGTGACTTTTTATTTTTTGGTTATTTCAGATGTCCAATGAAAATCCACGTTTTCCATCAAAATAACATGTTTATGAGATCAAAAAGTAAACTTACACGCTAATTCAAATATACCAATTACTCGACCATCAAGTATACTTAAACTATGGAGAAAAATTATATCGCATCGATTTTTTATCTAGTTTGAAAGTACTCCGTTGATTTACCAAAGCTCATCAAGTCCTTTAGCGCTAGTCTAGCTCATTTGGTACAATAACCACTTTATTTTTTGTATTTATCGGCAATTGTCGATGCGGTTATTGGCACAGAAGTTACTTTTTAGCGATAAATTCGTATTTGGCGATATTATTATTAGCTTTGGCAAAAAAAGTGATCGGAGGGCTAATCTCAAAGTACAAGTTTTTTAAAAATTATCTGTCGAACTAACTTCAGAGCAAATGTACCATTACGTTTCTGAGACACAGATTTCTCGCAAACACGAGTCAAAAAAGTCACACGACCACGTCCATAGAACACCATTAGTGTCTCATTATGAATTCCATGCATTGCTTTCCGGAGCTGGTAACCCGCATGTCGTTAGCCAAAGGGATCCGCCATCGTGTTGTGTACCATTTGAATCGTAATTATGATAAGGCTAAATGTGAGAAAGACTCAAGTCTCTAGGAATATGTCCCTATGCACCTCTTCTTAAAGGAAAATATTGAAAGAAAGAAGCATAGGGGGGAATTCTCCAATGGACTTGGCCCCGTTGTGGATTTACCGATTCAATTATGATCAGGTTAAAGGGACGGGCGGTCTTGAATCATTAGTAGGAGCCACCCTTTGCAGACGAGATATTAATTAAATGTTTATACGAGGGGCGAGGCAAATCGGATTCAAAGGCCCGACCTGGCTTTCGTATTAAATAGGCTTGAGTAAGGGTTATTAGTGGATATAGAAGGGGTTGGTATCCTCGTTCCTTTGTTCATTTAGGATTCAAAGGGTATCAACTGAATTGAAGAACAGAACAAACAAAAAATATATAATCATTGTTGTATTTTGGTTGATAATCGAGATCATAAATTGAACTCATAAGCAGGGCCAGACTTAATTTGATGGACCCAGGGCCCGAGCAAATTAGGGACTCTTTAAAACTTACTTAAAATGTAAATTCGCATTTCGGGGTTCATTGAAAAATAACACTTGTAATTAGCTTATAAAACAAGCCTTAAACCCAAAAATTTATATTTGTAAGTTGATTGCATTTTTGTTTAAACACAATTTCATGGTTAATTTTTTTATAAATATATATTTTCAGCAGGTTTCACCTTAAAAACTGAGTTTGGGAGCAGTTAAATTGGACAAAAATGTTCTTCGGAGCAAAATGTTATTTCACTTATTAATATGTTTCTATAAATAAAAAGACAAAAGGAATATTTGTATTTGTTTTTTACATAATCAGTTTCTGGAGAAAACTGTTTGGTTTTGTATTATTGAAGCAAAGTTGTGTAAGAAATGTGGAGCTTTCATCTATTGAGAAAATACACTTTAAATAAGATTTCTATATTATTTTAGGGGAATGTATTACGAGAGTTTTATATATGAAGTCTTGTATTGGTTTGCATCAAAATGTACTATAGGGTTATTCATAAAAGATTCAATACTTTTAAGACAGAATATTATAAAAAGCATGTCTAACTTTCATTCTATTAAAACACATATATGAATACAATGAGGTCGTGAAAGTAAGATATGTTTCTATTAGATTTTGCAGTAATATTATCTAAGGTAAATTTTATATAGAGGAAACGTTATATATATCTTACAATGGAAACGGTGCTTCTATCATTGAATTACCATGTGTGGAAATTTTTTCTCTTACACTTTTGCTGTTATATCTAAAATACTTTTTAATCAGAAACTGATTTGTCAAATTTTCTATTATATTCAGAGATTTAAATCTTTTGGTAATAAATATTTTTTCCTGATAAAAATCCCCCGAGTCAGCATATTTTTTGTTTCGAAGAAAAGTGCAGATTCGAATAGTTTTTGCTCTTTTACTATTAGCAATGCATATTTTCAACCGCTCACTGAATAATATAAAAAAATAGAGTTTTGTTGCACACAAATCAGTTAGTTAGATGCCAATACAAAATATGAGGAATATCTTAAATTGGGTTAGTTATTTTGTCTAAATTTAGACTGTTCGGTTACTTAAGTATAATGATTAATTCAAACTATTTTCCCCATTTTATCTTACTGAAAAGTTCACTAAGATGAGTTTTTAATACATTTTATAAGAACTATTTTTTTATATTATAAAGTTAGCTGTAGGTTACATATTTTCTTATTACATCCTGATGCTAAAAATGTCATTGATAATGCTGTACGTAACGAATGTAAGAAAAGATGATTGACAATGACAAATGACAGTGATTGCGCCCTCTAGAAGGGAGAGTGTAGGCTTTATAGCCCATTACCCAGCTCGCCAGAAGAGACAGTCACAAAAGACACACAAAGAAGGACGACACAAACACATAGACAAATAACAACATTTATTGACAAGCACAAACATCCATGCCTTTACCGGGATTCGAACCCGAGCCCAGCAGCTCCAAAGGCTGATACGCTAACCATTGCACCGATGGGCCGGCAAGAAAAGATGATTAGAAAACACGTTAAAAATATCCACCACTCAATTCAAAATTATCAAGCACAAAAACTTACTTCAACTTTTTTCTCTTATCTTCTGTATTTTCTTCTTCGGCCAAATGGGACAAATCTCTAAAAAAGGAAAAGGAAACAATAAAGCCTAACCAAGTGCCTTGTTACAGCTGCGACAAGCAACGGTCCAATAACTGGCACTTGAGACCCGGTGTCTGCAAAGAACAGGACAGTTTGCCAGGACGAAACAATAACAGAGTGCACTTAACGTCGGCAATAACGACGGGGACCAGTTGAAATCGAACGAATTATTGCTACTGGAACATCTTTTTTTTAGATATATATTCTAGAGGAGGCTTCGCATCGTGTGCTTACGAGATTTGCCGGTGTAGGTACTTCAATTGAGCTTCTTAAAGAAAAAAAAGTAAAAGAATATTGAAGAAATCCTTTTTTGGAATTGGCTGAGGAAAAACACTGAATTTTAGAATTGACTGATGATACTTCTTTATCTTTGCACCGGATTTGCTAATTGTAAATATGTATTAAAGAATTAGAAAAGGAACAACATCTAGTTTTTAGTGTGGTAATAACTTTTAAGTTTTGTATCAAGTTATATTAGCTATGTTTTAAAAATGATAATCAATTCACGTTTAAAATCTTGTGTAACTAAAGAAAGCCTTTGCTGATAACATTTGTTACTAGCCATATCAGTTTTAATAATTATCCTGCTTTCAAAAATTTTATGTAAAAGTATGTTTTAGATTGTTCAACATAGATAATATAAAATATTTATTTTAAAATTCATTTATTGTAGTTAAATAAAATGCATATAATTCTACCTTGTATACAGAGAAACATTCATTTTAGAATTAAAATCAATGAAACAGTTAAGATGATAACTATTTGTTTTTAAATTATCTTTACCTATTAGGGGAAAACTGGGAAGGAGGATAAACTAAATAGTTCTTTTTAAATAAATTTTCTCGCTTATCTTTTCAGTCAAAAATGCTATAGAAGGCTATATTTTATTTTTGTTACTGTTCTAAACACAAAAATGAAAGCATTTTCATTCTGTAAAAAAAACAATACGAGAAGCTTCATTTACTAAAGAAAAGTCTAGTTTAATGTGGGTCTGTAAAGGATTAGGCTAATTAATCTTAAACACTTTCAAAGACAATTTAAAAAACACGATTGCTCTTTAACCCTTTTAGTCCCAATGACAAATTGGCATCATCATAAAAAAAATCTGATCGCTTATAGCCATTTATGACTTAATAAAGCACATCATTCGAATCTTCCAACCGTTGCCTATTAGAAAATATTTTTTATTAATATAAACAGATGTCAGCCTTATTATTTTTATTTTTTTAAAACTATGATCAGAAACATGACGATGCCAAATAGCATCACTGGGACTAATATGGTTAAGATGCATGTCTAATATTTATTATGCGAATTCGAGAAGAGTTTTTATGTTTCCTTTTTTAATATCTGGAAAAATTACACAGAATGAAGAAAAAAATTATTAGTAAATTAATTCTACAAACAAAAATTAATTAAAATGAACTGACTTTTGACTTAGTACATAATAAACGTCTTATATTAATGACGTATTCTTTTTTTTATAAGATTTTTTTTTATTTGTTGAAAAAGGATCGATTACTATTCTCTAAATAACACAGGTTCCTTTTTATTATTTAAAAAAATTGATGGTCTTTAAATAAGCAAATAAGGGCATATGTATATGTATTCCCATATTTTTTTTTGTATTTGGCTCAAATGGTATTTCAAAGTCAACTAGAAATTTTTACTAAAATAAAAACATTTTTTTTTTTAATTTTTAAGAATTTGATGTGCAACGTCTAATAGTTTGAAATATGCAGAAAAAAGTTCACCGTTAAGTATAGAAGAAAAAATATTCTTTTTGTCGTTCCACTTCTTTTTTTAGTAGATAACAAACATTATATCTATAATGGTTTTACTATAATACCATTAACTTATCTTGGAGTAATGTGCTTTTCGTTTAAAGAGATTAAATATGGTTTCTTTGTTTGATACTTCTTGATTTTGATATAGAATTAAAGCTCAGATAGTGTATATACGAGTATGAAAAATATATTGCAATCTTCAATAACTTTCTTTGCCTATTAATCATAAAAAATATGAACTGAAATGTTGCATATCCTTGAAAAGGACATAACATGTTCATTGAATGAAAACACATAACGAATTTTCTTACTTTAGCTGAAGTAAATTATAGTTAATGTCTGTTCCGAATGGCTTTGAACACAGCTATGCAGAGTGGGATTATTTAAGTCTTAAGAAAAAACGTTACTTAAGTAAATCACGCCAAAACATTAAAATTATCAAGATCTAACTTTAACGAACAAGAAGTGGAAGTGCATTTAATATTTTTTAAATCTTTCAACATCAAACTATAAAAAAATAGATTTGTAAAATAAGGAATATAATGCACAATTAAAAAAGTACATTCATCATTTAATGTGCAAAATATAAGCTTTTTTAACTCCCACCTTAAAAAGGACTTGATATAAATCACAACAAAACTCAATGAAATGACATTCACTATATTTTTTTAACCTTTCAGTTTTAAATTATTAAAAAAGAATGCAAACTAATTGTTTTACCACACAATTAAAAAATATATATAATTCAATCGAGATAATAGGAAAAAAAAGCAATTTTAATTCCTACATTCAAAAAATACTTGATATAAATCACAACAAAACTTAATGGAATGACATTCACGATTTTTTTATTACCTTGCAGTATTAAATTATTAAAAATAATGCAAACTAATGTTTTGACCCCACCAATTAAAAATAGATATAATTCAATCAAGATAATAGGAAAAAATAAGCAATTTAAATTCCCATCTTCAAAAAAATACTTGATATAAATCACAACAAAACTAAATGACGCACAGTCTAAAGAATTTATCTCGCGAAAAATAACGGGTGGAAGCTTATTACATCCAGAGTCAATCAAAGCGCACTCCATTTCTCCAACTGACAGTTAGTTTAATGTAGCATGAGACAGTTAAATGAAAGAAAAATCACAACTAACACTCGATATATGGTTACAAAAATGCAGTAAAAAAACTTTTATTCTAGAGATAAAGAAAAATGAAATGACAAAGAGAGAGAAAAAGAATCTCGAAACTGATGATTTGAAAGGAAAAAGTTAGAGAAGAATGGATTAAATATGATATTTTTATCAACTTCAACAGATTTTCTTGTCACGACAAGTTAAATGTCTCGTGAAAACGTCATTGAGCGTGTTTGTGCAAATGAAATCTTTACCGAAAAGTCATAGTGGGTTAAGTCCCAGCAGTGCTAATTTTTTCATACATAATCCCTTTGTTTAGTTTGTTACCTATTAAAATTAAATTAAGTTTAAATATGAATCTGTTGTGACCAATGACAGTTGCATTTATTTGGTAAATGATCCAACAATAGTAAACTTACTTTATTTTATTAAAAAATAATATGTTTAATTTAAAAAAAGTAACTACGGAATTAGATCAATTCTGTTAAGTCGTGGTTGCAAAAACTCTAGTTATTTTGTGATTGTCACATGGCATAATCCGGAACCAGCGTTGTATATACTAATAGTCTTTGTATGTGAAATTTTGTGAAAGGAATATAAAGAGTGATTATAATTTATAACGAATTAGCTATTCTCCGAGCAACACAAGCTGGAATATATATGCACCATACCATACCATACCGTACCATACGAATTGTTCATATAGAGTAGAAGAAAATGTTGTATGTCTAGTCATATTAGGTTCTATGCAGCAGTTTTTAGTTAAATATACAAGTTGGTAATCTTTTGGTAAAATTATTACTGGATAAATGAATACAATATTAAAACATTTAATTTAAATTAAAGCATCAAAAGTAATTTACACAAAAATCTTGGTAAATACCAAAAAAATGCCAACCTTTCTTATTTGTCTTTATAAAAGAACTTTTGTAATTTTATTAACTTTAAAAGATATTTTTAACAAGTCCCAAGTAAATTCAGAATCATACAACGCTTTACACATATTTCGTATTAATGATATAAGAGTATCAAACTTGAACACACAAATATGCAACAGATCATCGACGAAAATCCTTATTCAATGCTTAATTAAATTCTGCAAGTTTTCTGAAAATTGTTGCGCGAAGACATACGCTCATTTAGCTCTGAAGTAAGTGAGGAATAAAGGTACAAGGTACGAAGAGTGTCTAAGGAAGGTACTATTATAAGGAGTTAAAATATTTTACGCCTCTTTGGGTGCAGTACAAATTAGGAACGCCTAATTGCACAGAAGTCAGCTTAATTGAAATTCTGTGTTGTTATTCTCTGTAATGAAATGTTTGCTTAAGATCCAGAAGAATCAAAATTCTAGGTATAATTATAATTTAACGTGTTACAAATATAACCTTATATATAGCCAATAAATATTATAATTGGAATTTGTTTTGTTGTATTTAAATTATAACCTATAGGCCAAGAGTTTGAGGAACAACAGCATTTTTGTTTATTTCTGATAATTTGTAAAATAAAAGAATAATAAGTTTCCAACTCGAATTTTCTAATTTTGTCTGTGTTAAAGCTAAATTTTGATCCTGATTTCTTTATTAGAATATTATGATTTCATTTGAAATACGTAATAAGACTTAAAATATGCATTTCACAAGTTTACATGTCAGATCGGTAAATTCAACAATATAATTTAACTTTTTAAATCCGCCTACTTTTGAGTTGCCAAGATCGGTAACTTATCCTAAACTAATAACAAAAATTAATAACATATTATATATTTTCATATATTCATAGATTTCATAAACGTTAAAAAGGCAACGTGGTTTCTTTGGACAATACGAGGATTATATAAAAAAACTTACATTTCTTGTAAATTAGTCAGATTGGTATAGTTTTTCTTTATGATTAATTATGTTTCTTATATTCATAAACATGTGCTTAAAAAGTTATATTTTTTGTTATATTTTGAAGTTTTAATAGATGATTCATATTAGAATATGATTTTGCCGTCGTTAATCTGCCCTTATCACGTATCTAAATAGGCAATTTTCCAAATATTAACCCAAACTATACACTGTCAGAAATTTAACTTAATTTATTTATTATTTTGGTCAGGTTTATTCATTCATTTACTGTTGAAAAAAAAAACATTTCATTTAACGCAAATTTATTTTTAAATGAAAATACCCTGAAAAATGACTAAATTGCAAAAAACTCAGTCTTATTTAAAAAAAATTATTATAATGTATAAATATTTTTTAACATTGTTATTTAAATAAGTACTTTTTTAATCAAGAAAACATTGACACTCAAATTAAAAATATGTTTTACCATTCGGACATTGCCGATCCTTCTAATGACAAATAAACCTCACCATGGTCTTCAACCCTTCTCAGAAGAGATCTGCCCCCGTGAAACAAAGCAGACCCATCCAAACAGTCCATTCCTCGACCCCCAATGATGAACAGCGGCCATACAAAAGGACAAAAGCAAAGAAAAAAACACGGTCCGGAATAGTTGAATCGCCAAATGTACAAAGTAGGTGAAGATCCCCCATTAGGGAATTTCCCATTGCTCTTATTTCTTTTATACTTTTACATAAAGGAAAGCGTGTATGGAAGTCTTGCAGTGTACTTGTCCAATTTTTACACTACACAGATTAGGTTGGCGTGTGGCGCCTCAAAGAAACAAGATTGTGTCCACCCACGTATTGTCTGGTAAATAAAGTAGCCCCCGCTTGATCAATGGTCTGACAAGAAAAGCAAGACCAGATAGGACCGGAGGGACGTTTGGGTTGGTTCTAGGGGACGGTTATTCCATTCTAAATGCTGTGAATCATAGATAAAATACCTTTCTATTATTTGAAATTACTATTATTCGAACTAACTTTAACAGTAGCACTTTACTTATACGGATAAATTTAGACCAGTTCTTATTCGAAAAATTAACAAATTGGCTGATCATATATGTTTATCCAGATTTTTTAAAATTGTAATTAATTACTATGTACACGTTTGAAATTGGAAAAAAAATATAAAAAATATTTGAATAGACCGTTTTTTATGTACATTTGCATTTGTGGATGAATTAAGCGGAATATAACATTGGAGTTCAGATAGTGCTGATTTTAGATACTTGGATTTCTTCTGTAATTTTAGTTTCGGGTTTTAAACCACTGAAGTTTTTCATGAAGTAACTATTTTTGGTGCAGGAAATTGCAAAAATAACAATTACATTTTAGGTGCCTCATTACATTTTATTGCATTTGCGACGTTATCTTATTTTCGAGGTTGCTACATCATTTGAAAAGCAGGCATTTTAAGAGTTGTTTCTTTTAAAATACACCGCAAATAGTAAAAAAACCTTGCGTAACAGGAAGCCTGATGAAAATCAACTTTCTGAACATTTGGGAGTATATAAGGTGATCATGTTTAGGATGATTATAAAAAATACGTTTTCAATTAATATCTTTGAAACTTTTTATAAGATAATGCTAGTAAAGTAATAACAGAAAAATCCATACGTTCTAATCTTTGATAAACCATAAGTTTCACTTTGACAATTGCAAATTAAAAATACAATTTTAGGAATATATCAATCAGAAGATCAACAAATTAAACCGAGCCACAAAGAACACATAAAAAATAGCTCTTTTTTATTGTCTTTCACATCTACAGTCCTTACTCGCTCCCGGGTCAGTGACGGGCATTTGTTTCTGGAGCAAAAGGATGGCCATTTTTTCCATACCTTTTTTTCTGCCCAAGGAGGAGGAAGCATTTGCTAAATGACTCATTGTGGATTTTGGCTTCTTTGTCCAAACACATCGGTCGAGCCACTAATCACCCCTTTTCTGGGAGAAGTCCAGTTTTTCCTGTTTCTTTTATGAAGTCCATTTTTCGTGGTATGAGGTTCTTCTTCGTTTGCTCCTAGGTTTTTTTTATGTCTTCATTTCTGAGGACTGAACACATGGAAGCCGTGTACCACATATTTCATTTCTGTCTTGATATGAATTTATCATCTGTGTTTATAAGATATTGACATAAGGGGTTAGGTTGTTAGCGCAGCAAGAAAGTATCAACAAAAAAAAAAAACTTAGAAAAAAAAATACTTGCATTTTAGGGATTTTAACAGATGTGATTAATAGTATTTTTTTTTAATTCTGTAAAAAGGAATTCATGTAGTTTTTTTTTTTATTTTAAACTAAACCATTTTAGCCAAAAAAAAACAGAAGAAAAAAATACTTTTAAAAATACATGCATTTTAGGGTTTATAACAGTTGTGATTAATTGTATTTTATATAAATATGTATATATATTTTTGCTGACAAAAAGAATAAATGTATATTTTTTTTAAATTCTGCGTAAGTAAATAATTTATCTCTAAAACATTCCGTTCTGCAAAATAATGATTGTTTCATGCATTAAAAATACATCAAACCAATAACATTTTGTTGCAGTGCTGAATATTTAAATAAATACATTGGACACCTGAAGAAGGGTCGGGGAATAAATGGTCTTCACATCCGTTATCAAGCCAGTTAGTTGAGGCAATAATTTTAAATATCACGTTAATTTAGGGTTTAACTGATATACAAAAGTCAAGAAATTCCAGGAACCCAAAAAACATATTTTCATTTCAAATTTGCATACGAAAAATAAAACAAATTTAGATTTTTAATTTTCGCCTTTGAAAATGCACCATTCACAAAAAATTATAATTAAATCCCTGAAAAGTAATTACAACTTTGATTGTACATGTATTTGATGATTCTGTATGGTGGACAAAGAACACGAACAACTATTGGACAATAAAATTTTTTCCTATTCTACAAAAATAGTGAAGAGCATTTATACTTTAACTGTTTACTATGCTATCAATGTCGATGATGATGTTTTATGTACCTAAATGCATATAAAATGCATATTCTATAAATATACAACATATTTATTTTTAAGCATTTTCCGACGCAAAGCAATAAATATCAATATCGGCCGAAACTGAAAGGATCTGATGATATCCTCTTCAAACTCTGAATAACTTCCCCTCCCGATGAAAAGAAAATACTTCCCAGCAAAACTTATCTCTGATGACAAAACAATTTTCTGCGTAATTCAAAACGACAAGAACCAATATTTGATGACATTTAAATTGAGACGGATTTCTATAACTACCCCAGTGTCAATATCAAAGACGAATGAGTTTGAAAGGACAAAAATGTAGATTAAATAGCCTGGGGATTTGTAGTTGAGGCTTACTTTTTAGGGATTTATAAATGTTTGTATAAAAAGGATTATATTTGGGAGGTATTCCGTAATCATTTGAAAACTAAAAGGAGTTTTAATGCGTCGCTGTAAAAACATAAGTTTTGCGTATGTTGTTTTACAAGATTAAAGTGATGCCTTAAGCCCAGTGTTTCAGTTTTTAAAAAATTACATTTGTAAACTTCCAAATCTAAGCAGTGAAAGAGGAAATTAGATTATTTTGTTTGATCACGAAGTGTCCCTAAAGAGTAATGTTATTAATCGTAATTAGTAAAACAAATGCAGATATTTTTATGAAAGACAAAGAAGAGTAATATTTTGAAAAAAAGTTATAATGCTATTGGATTAGCTATAAGAAATATTTCAAAGAATTGTGTTTTTTTGTAAGCGATTATTTAAAATGTGAAAGGCACTGTTTACGTTAGTGAATTTCATAAATTGTAAAAACTTGCCAGATCCCAAGCTAGGCGTCGTTTTTATGCATTGGGAGTCAAATACAATAAAATGCATATCAGAGACCAGATCGGAAAAATAGTTGAAAGATATTTTTTTCCTTATCCCATTGTTATTAGCACGTGCCTTGTATAATTTTTAGAATGCTCTAAAGTTGTAATTATAAAAACTATTGTAAGAAAAATAAAAATACAACACCAAGTGAGTTTCTAATAATAGTTTTGAGCATATACTTTATGCGAGTATTGTTTTTTAAAATATACCTTTTCCTTCATGTGTATAATACATACGAATAGCTTATTCCAATACTACCGTATGCAATACATGTATATTTAGTTTTACTATTAAATTTACTTAAAATATTTAATACTAAATTTGCAATACAATTGAAAACTAGTGTAAGATATTTATTAATAATATGTGTAAAAATAGTTCACGTATCCTTCTATATTCATATTTTGACATTGCAATGAAATTGTGTTGTAAACTAAAAGGCAAAGACTATACATATGAACCAACCGGTTATTATATGAACTAAAACATATTCAGTATACTGAATCATTCAACATCATCAAATAATAGTAGATGTTAAAATTTTAATGAATTTGAAATAATAAACCACGATTTAACTTTATTAAACAAACAGTATTGTTATTAGGGAAGGTAAATTTTTATAATACCTCAAATTTGAAATCCCTATTGAAAGCTTGCCTAATTAAAATTGCTACTCTGTGGTTAAAACAAAAAAGTAGCTTTTGTAAAGTAGCGCGAAACATGTGTCAGAAAAACTTAGATTTCTTCATCTAGACTTCATTAGATATACACATAAAAGTTGAACCATTATTTTTTAGTGTTTCTGGTACGTTTTCTTCCTATGTCTAAAAAAAGATTTCAACAATCTCGAACTACAAAGCGCCAGGTTGGTTACTAAGATCAGTTTAATATTGTGTAAGTATTTTATTTAATAAAATATATAACTAAAGTTTGCGTTTTTTAAATTATCAAGGTGCATTGTGAAATTTTGTGCAATAATAAGCAGGAGAATCTTAGAACTTTCTGTCAACGACTACTATTTTGAGCGTTGATTGACCAAATTTAAGTTGAACCACAAACGCTCAAAATAGTAGTTGAAACTAGAAGTTCGAGAATACCGAGCCAATCTTACATCAAAAACGTTGACACTGTAAAGGATTTATATCTCACTCTCCAATATCAAACCGAATTAACTTTGCTTTACTAGAGGTTCCTTTTAATTTGCTTTACTAAAGAGAAACTAGAAGTTCGAGGATACCGAGCCAATCTTGTTCCAAAATCGTTGACGCTGTAAAGAATTTATATTTGACTCTCCAATATCAAAACGAATTAACTTTGCTTTACTACAGTAAATGAAATTCCCAAAGTGATGTATTACAGCAAAAAGCTACAATGATACCGCATTAATCTTTTCCTGAAAAATACAGTTCTTTATTTTGAAATCCTTAATTAAAGTCTCCGCAGCTCTAAACAAACATTCACGATTAATTATCATTTCGGATGTCTGGGGCGTTAAATACACATTCGATTTAAAAATTTACAGGATAGCCCGAATGTAATTAACGATCGACGGTGTAATCTATACAAATACAGTTTGTTACAGCAACGGGAAGAAAACTACTTAGCTTTAAAGTTAAGAAATAATAAACTTGGATTATGCCAGCAAATAATTGGTTCACACAGTTGGAATTAATCTAGCAATTATTTTTTGAAAGTTTATCTCCAATACTTTGTATTCCATTCTCTCTAAAACTTTCAAAATGGTGGTTGTTACATTTTGTTCATGTATATGCATACTAGAGGAAATGTTTATTATACAAAATCACTTTTCAATAGTGGAAGTTAAAATATACTTTTTTAATTGCAGAATGTTTTATTCTTTTCAGTTGTTTTTATTAATGAATCTTAAATTAAGAGCATTAAAAAATGTTAATTGACTCGCGTATTGTTATAATTATTTTACCCGGGGCAAATATTAAAAATGTAATGAAGAATTATTTAGTAGAATCGGGTCAAAATGTAAAATTTATAGGCAACGCTGTTAAACGTGATTGAATAAAGAAGTATTTTCATATTGAATGTTAATAATATAGTACTGCATGCTTTGTAATAATTTAGTTTGGCAAACGCTTTTATAAACATATTTTCAATGTTATAAAATTTATCAGCAACAAACGATTAGAATTTCAAACGAGTTTAAAGCCATCTACATTTAGTTAACAATTGACTTAAGCCTGATAAAATTACTAACAACCTCCAAATAACATGAGAAGATAATACATTTTTAAACACATCGATGATTCTTCAGCAATCGTTTTTTTTTATTAATAAATAAATTGGATTAAAAGATATTTAAATAAATTGGTTTCTCATACGTCACATTTACTTATGTCATCATAATGAAGTAGCCTCAAAGAACAGATAGCATTGACAGCTTTCAAAAAGCCTCTCAACATTCAGTAAAGAAATAATAAAAGTTTAAAATGTGTCAACAGTTTTTTATATCTTTGTCACCAGAAAAGAAATCTCAGTTAAGTCATTTTGACGTTTCAGTGGCATTTCTGGTGAAGCAATGGTGACCCCTTCATAAAAAAAAATCCAAAATGTGACGTGTTATGCATCTACTTCAACATTTGTTTGCGGTGCTTCGATCAATGGGAAATTGTTGCGTCAAACTTTGTAAAAAGTTTTCCCGAAAAAAGTACTATATCGGTTTGTTAAGATGTTTTTTAGTATAAGTATGGTATGGTATGGTATGATACATATATATTCCAGCTTGTGTGCTTGTTCATAGAACCGCTTATAAGCTTTCGTCAAGTGGGACAGACACAGAAAGAAATTTTACAGTCACAAAGAAATGAATAACACAAAGACAAATAACAAACATTTATTGACTGTCACAAACATCCATGCCTGACCGGGATTCGAACCCGACCTCAGCAGCTCCAAAGGCTAGTACGCTAACCATTCGGCCACCGAGGCGGCTTAGTATAAGTAGAGAAAGGATTTTATTTAATGCTTTTCGAAATTTAAAGACCTTTCACAAAATATAACAGAAAATCCACTCTTAATGGTTGGTTACACATATATATTCAGGTTTGTGTGCTTGGTCAGAGACCCGCTTATAAGCCTTCGTCAAGTAAGACAGACACAACACGCACACACACATAAGTGACAGATACTGCCATCTATCGCCACTTCAGCAATTTAGACATGTCCCTGAAGGAGAGGGAAATAGTCTCCAGGGAACTTTACCCATGGGAAACAGCACCTTGACCGCTCACAGGATTGGTTGGTTGGTATACATATATATTTTCAGGTTTGTGTGCTTGCTCAGAGAGCCGCTTATAAACCTTCGTCAACACTCACATGCAACATATACGTGACAGATTCTGCCATCTATCACGCACCACCTACACAATTTAGACATGTCCCTGAAGGTTAGGGAAATAGTTTCCAGGAACCTATACCCGTGGGAAACTGCGCAATGACCGCCCACAGGACTTTCGGACCCAAAATATTTAACGAGCACGTACTCCTCTTATACTCGCTGAGTTTTCAGCGACCAGGACTCGATCGCGGGATCTTCCGATCCGTAGATCAAGACACTGACCACAGGGCGCCTCACAGCCCGCCCACAGGACTTTCAAACCCTTAGACTCTTAATGTAAGTGCAGATTAAGCATGAGAAATGTCACAGTTTTTGATAAAAGGTTGTAAGTTTCTCAGTTGAACTAGATCTGCACGTTTCCCCGGAATACAAGCTACTTTTGAGTAAGTTTAAATTCTAGTCGCACTGAAGCTGCATAAGAACTCTTGGTGACGGATTTCATAATTTAGAACGTTAGTCAAGTAACGAGTCGACGTCTCAGTAGACATCAAATGCAACTTTTAAAGGACGACATCGTGCACTGCGTAGCGGGAATTTTGGGTACATTTAGCTTGCACTCCCTCCACAATTGGTATCATTCGTCTTCTGTCTTGGGAGATTATTTTGTTCCTTTGTAAGACTATCAAACTTCAATTCCTTACTTTACAAAATACAGGGTGGTTATAAAATAACGCTCCCTATTTGGAGTGGTCTGTAGCTTGAATGAGTAATCCAAATGCATCAAAAATTGAGACACTTGCTATTCAAGAAGGGGGAAAAAGAATGGAATCATAAAAAAGACAGAACCTAAAGAATAATCATAAAAAACAAACTCGTCTTTTGACCAGAATCTAAATTACGAGGCGTCGTCAATTATGGCCAATTACTGCCAACACAGCTAATTACGCCTCGTAATTTAGAAACCTGGCCAAGAGACGAGTTTCTTTATTACGAAAAAGAATGGAATTATAACACAGAAACTCGTCTCTTGACCAAGGTTATAATAACGAGGAGTAGCCAATTATGGCTAATTACGGATAACACATCCAATTACGCCTCGTAATTTAGAACCCTGGTCAAGAGACGAGTTTGTTTTTTATGATTCCATTCTTTTCCCCCCTTCTTGATAAGTAAGTGTCTCAAAGTTTTTTACATTTGGATTATTCATTCAAGCTACACACCACTCCGAATAGGGAGCGTTATTTTATAACCACCCTGTATACTTGTTTTAATAAATCTGGTAATCACATTCTAAATGAGGCTAGAAATGGACAGCCGGAAACGATTAAATTACCAAATTTCTGTTAAGCTTTAAGTTGGAAACAATCAAATTACCAAATATCTGATAAGATTGAAATTAAATTTGTCGTCTGTACGTTATTGACAGTTGAAGCACAATTATTTTGAATTCGGACAGCCCAGCCATGTGGCATCTTTCGTGAGTGAACATGGTACAATACTCCCCAAGCCCGAAAATCCGCGCATCATATGGAACCCTCCAAAGACCCCCAATCGAAGAACCCACTCGCTTGTACAAGAAACATTTCCGCTGCAAGAATTGCCTTCTTTCCTCAGCCCACTGTATCCAGAATCCCCATGGGACAGGGGCACATTAAGGCTAATTCATCCTGTCCTAATCTGCTAGTTCCTTTCCTCAGTATAGGGTGGCGCAAATAAAAGTGGTCCGGGAATGATATAAGAATGCGCCGAGAAGCTTGGCGAAAAATTACGTTGAAGCCGTCTAAAAGCGTAAGTAAAAGCCAAGTCGAAATAAAATGTTATTCAAGAATGATATGTCTTCACTTGGAAAACCTGCTTTTGAATTGGTTGGATCAGAATATCATCACATTAGAGCTACTCGTGGAGTTTTGGCGAGTTCAGACTTTAGTACGCATTATATGAGGACGGTGCCCTTTATGCTAATTTCGTTTCTCCCAATCAATTTAGACTGGTGTGCATTATCGTAAACATATTCCTTAGGATAAATAACGGCTGAAATAATAACTAGGGGGAACTACTTCTTTTGCAGAACTTGCAAACCTTCAGTTTGTATTGCATCCCAACTAGCTGATCAAACTATAGCATAGTTGCCTTGAAATAATTCGCTAAGCGTTTGGGCTTAATTTTGAAGCGATCAATAACTTCACTTAGGAAACCTGTTTTTGCATTGGTCTTAGGCTTGGCAACATTATATTATATTCTTATCTCTACGACGAGGCCACTTTTATTTGATCCATCCTGTACTTCCTTTTCTCGGTAGTTGTCCCGGATCGAGAAGCAGTCCAGGACAAGATTGATCATATAACCGCAGTGGCCATTACTGTTCCTATCCCCTGGGGACCTTGCCTTCCTAGAATCTCGAGGGAAAACTGCAGTCAGCTACTGATGCATTATTATTCATGTACGAGGCTCAAGGACTTACTTCTTTTATTTGTGTTATTGGAGATGGAGATAGATTTTTGTTCTTTTGTGCTGGATTGTAAGGGAAAAATAAGAAGAAATGTCATAGTTCAATTTTTTTTTGAAACTCTATATAATTTTACGGCATAATTTACGGCAAATGAACATATAATACTATTAGCTTCCACAATCCACACTGCGTTTATAACGTAAAAAGTGGAAGGTTTTATAATCGTTCAGTCCGTATGTCTGTCCGTCACCCACTTTCACAGAACGAACCAAACGGTCGCACAAACAAATGATATGCGTCATTTTAAAGCAAAAAATTGGGCTAGGTTACATCCAAAATTTCATTTAAAAAATTTAATTAGAAGTTTATCTAAAACTTTAATGACTAAAAACTTATTCTACATTGAAATAACATGCAAATTGCATTTTAATTCAATATTGCCATTTGGTTCAAAAGTACTAGAAACTTTATTTAAAATTAAAATAAAACTTTGAAAGAATATTTATTTATGTGATATAATTCGGTTTTGAATGTTGTAATATCACAATGGAGTTCTTTTGATGGTTCATTATATGTATAAAGAAAAATATATACAAAATTCTAATTTTGTATAAAAAAAATATGCAAAGTTTCGCTTTTTATTTTGAACTTTCAATTTTACTAATTATGTATTTTTCGAACTGTAAATTAAATTGTGGCGACTAAAAGAAATTTATCAAAAAATTTACATCATTATTCTACGAATTTCAAATAAATTTAGCAAACGATAATAAGTAATTTTTAATTTGCGAAATATTATTAATGAAAATATTTAATTTTGCCGTTTAAAAATTTTAATTAGATATTTTCTTTTTGAGATGTATAAATTGTGTGTTTCCAGTGAGCATATATATTGTGTGGAAGCGGTTTAAGTGACAGATTCTGTAACAAACTTACTTGTTTTATATCTAAATGACATCACAATGATATATCAAATTGACAACAATAGAATCGACACGAATCATTTTTTTCCTTAAACTAAGTATTAATTCCGTTATATGGTTGAGTTCTCGATCGACATATATTTTGAATTTAACCTAAATTAAGTAGCAATTCTTATCCAATAAATCCTAATTACAGTATATTGTATCACATACATTATTAACTTTTAAATTATAATAAATAACGGACATATATGCGAAAGTTTTTGATATTTTCCATTTTATATCACAGAAATGCATTTGATTGGATATAACTATATTTTCTCTTATCTAAAGAAAATCGAACTCAGGTTTAATAACAATAGTCTTATTTTTGAGTACAATTTTAAATTCAAACTAGGAACAAGTGAAAATAATAAAACTCGATACAATCCCCTCCAATATCCATATCTAACTTCATAAAACTACAGCAGCTCGAAATAAACATAACGAACTTCCATACGTCTTCGCCAGCAAGCTTCCAGAAGAAATGGAAATAGCTGGATTCACTATGAATACATTTCCCCTACTTCCCATTCGTAAGCTACTCCAGAAGTGGTTTGACAAACTTGAATTGGTTTGAAGTAAACGTGAATTAGTTTAAATTGGTTTTGAAGTAATTGAGTATTTAAAATACGATTTACACAAAAAAGTTTTATATTAAACTCAATTCAAATTATCATTATTTGCACATTATTATAAAAATTTCTATGATATTTGTATCAATTTCTCTCTTTTAAAAACAAACAAATTTTGTGATAAAAAAGTGAAGTTAACAAAATACTTTCGATTTTTCTCCTGCAGTACTACATTAATAATCGTAATTGATACATTATTAAATAATTGTACTTTATAATTCCTGTACAATTTTCAGTCAGTATCCTTTAAAAGATTCACAATTTTCTTTACTTTTTAAAATTAACATTATCTGAAAAATGAATTAATTTAAAGCAGCGAAATTCCGATATTTGATCTGTATTTCGAAGAGAATTGGTGGCAATTAATGAAGAACTTGTAGCTGTTATGAATTTAGACCTTGACTTTCGTGAAGTGTAGATCTTGTCAGACTGCCGTAGCACCTTACAACAACTGAGTAACTAGTCTTCGGTGTATAATGCTACCAGTATTTCTATATTTGTAAAATTATAATCAATTTCTCAATTTCATACTGTAATGAAGTGACTTTCTCCTGAAAATATTATTTTTGTAATGACTGACTTTCATAATTGAACTGTAGTGAATTAAAGAATTTATAAAATTCGTGGTTGCCTTGACTATTTAACATATTCTGTGAATTCTACAGTTTTGACTTGTACGATTGCGTTGTTCGAAATATAAAAAAATGTCTCGTCCTAATAGCATTTCTTCAAACACAAAATAGTACAATACCACACAAATGCAGTGGGTTCCATCACATGTTGGTAAATATGGCAATGAGATTGCAAACAGACTTGGAAAAGTGGGCTCAAAGAGCGCTCCTATCAAATCTATTTCTTTAACTTTCCAAAAACTCTATTCCAACGAAAAACAAAAGCTGGATGCTTCACGGCGTATTTCACCAAAAACATCAAATGTATCCCAGAAAAAGTTATTTCAATCTTCTAAACATCAAAAGTGACAGAAGCTCAAAGACCACTATGGCAAGACTTGCAAGTGGGCACATAAAATGTCTTTCGTTTGTTTATGAATAAAAGACCTTCCAAATCTGTAAAAATACACTGCTGCTTAGGCGTCTTCCGAAATAATCCGAAATATATTGTATCTCATAAAATATTAACTGTCAATTTAAAATAAATAACGAAAATGGATCCGAAAGTTCTTTCAGTGCCTTGAACTCGATGAGTATGACATATTATCCGACCCTTTAACTGTAAATGTCTTTTTAGCAGTCAAAAACCATTTGGAGTTAACTACTGAAAGAAGAGCTGAGGATTAGCAACAAAAACATTTTTACGCTTAATAAAATAAGTCATTTCGAATACTTTATTGTGGGTTAAAGATGGAGTTCTTACAACAAGCCTAAACTAAACCAAATTGCCTAAACTAAACCGTTAGTCTAGAAACTGCCATTTAACTCAGTAGATTCGACACTGCAAAGGATTGCCGAAGTGCCATGCTGAAGAGACAAACCTGCGATGGAAAAGAAACCTAACCGAGAGTAGCCGCGAAGAATAATTAAAAGGATTCTAATTGACAAGTTCCCTGCTCGTATCATAGTCGTTTAGACAAATCCATTACTGAAAATTTTGTGCTGAAAATAATTCCCCAAATAATTATAGGGTTTATTCAGTAGACATGAACAGATGTGCTAGTTAAATCTGTGGTGTCGAAAGTCCGGATGATGATAGCTTACAATGACGCTTGAACTTTCATTCAATACAGACTCAGGTACCGATAATGTCACTTGGCCGATTGAAAATACAAAGCTTACTTTGCAGTGTTACCACTACTCAAAGAGGCTAGAAACGGGCACCCAGTAACATTTCTGCCAAACTAAAGCAATACTATCCGATAAAAAAAAGTTTCCACTTCGAAGAACAGGCAGGAACATAATCAGCAATGCAGCATATTATTCGAAATGCAGGCAGGATCCGAACGTTTCGTGACTCGTATTTTAGGATTCGAATGGAATTTTTATTGAATCCCCTTCCCACCCCCTCGACAAAAGACACAAAGTTAAATTCTGTTTTCTACTCTTGGTCCCTACCTCGCCGCTCCAATGCCTTCATTTCCTGTCTCCTTGCCCAAAAGATTAGATTTTCTTCCAGAGACCCGTTCTTTTTTTTCCTTTCCTGGAAAAGAAAAATTTATATTTGCTTTTTTTTTCTTACTGGTATAGTGGTGGTCCCCTTGCAGGAATGTTCTTTCCTAGCACCTTTTTTTTTCACTTTAAAGTTCAACTCTATCTTCGAATATCCACCTTTGGAAAAAGCGGGGCTTAAACGTTCTTCTTTCCAGTGGCAGTGTGAAATTGGCGTTCTTATTCAAGGACGAATGATCTTCGTCTAGGTTTTCCACACAGCGAAGTTTTAATACTTTTTCTAACCAATTTTCAAATCAGCATATTTAAAATTTTGAGTAACAACAGAAATGCTGAATGAAAATAAATATTTTCTCGGACATTGACTGGTGAGTCAATGTCAGTGGAAACAGAGTATACCAATATGAGGCGTATAAATGAAAGATAGAAGGTCCTCCGTCCGACTGACCTGAAATAAGTAAATTCCTGTTACGTGAGTAAGTGGCTATGAAACAGTTAAACAGCAAATATCTATCACTTGATGTTTTTTTTTATAAAAGTATTTGTTAAAAAAAATCATTTCAATCCAATGTATTCTTACCAAGTCAAAAAATATTTTTATTCCATGAAATTACATGCAATAGTTGAGCAACTTTTCTTAGTTTCTCTTTTATGGAACTCAATATCTGAATTAAAATGATTATCTTTAAATATTTACAAGAAATATTTTCCTTGAAAGTAATTGAGAACTAAAGCCATTTACAAATAAAATGATAAATTCAAAATGCAGAAAATAAACCGTATGAATTAGAATTAAAATGAATTGTATTGAAATTTTAGATTAGCGATAATTCGGAGATCTCGAATCGATATTTAGAACAGATAAGCAATCAACAACACAACATTAGCGCATAACGAGACTAAAATGAAAGGCTACTAATTTTTTGCTGAATTCAAACTTTAAAGGGGGCTTTTCCAACGTCGCATTAGTAATGCTGTTATTAGTAATATATGGTGTAACTGAAGCTCCACTTAATATTGGATCATAGACGAATACTGACAACTTCAGCTGGATGGCATCCTTCATTTTTTGATTGGCTGGTAGACATATATTTTCAGGCTTGTGCTCGGTCAGAGACCCACTTATAAAGCTTCGTCAAGTAAGACATACACAACACACACATACGCGACAGATGCTGCCATCTATCGCACCCCCGCAATTTAGACATGCCCCTGAAGGGGAGGGAAGAAACGGTCTCCAGAGACCTGTGCCCGTGGGAAACTGCGCAATGACCGCCCACAGGACTGTCGGACCCAACAGATTTAATGAGCACGTACTCCGCTTATACTCGACAAACACACACATCCAGGCATTATCGGTATTTGAGCCCGGACCCAGAAGCTCCAAAAGCTAGCATCCTAACCCTTGCACCGCCGGGTCGGCCCTTCATTCACCAAGGTAATGTTCTGGCGAAATCACGGCGGATCTCTATTGCCTAAAAAAGCACTGAATTGTTCTAAATTACGCCAGGTCCTCAGGTAGTATTAGAAAATATTCTCTATTTCAAAAACAAAAGTTGTCATAAAAAGCCATTCACATTAATAAGGTTGATATTAATTGACTCGAGGTCAGGCGTGATGGTGTAAAATATGGCGAAAGATCAAATGAAAACAACTATGAGTTCCCTTCTTCCACACACTCCGTTTTAGTACTGCTTCAGTCGAAATAGGTTTGGAAGAGTGTGCATTTGAGAAGTGTATCCAATTGTCGTTTGGGCCTTACTCCTTCTCTTGGCGCAATACGGCACGTTCTTGCATTTTGTGTCACGGCTGTTTCGCGCCTTCAGGTGACGATTTGGAAAAAGAAATAGGGGGATGTGATCATTTTCAAAGAAATATAGTACTGTTAGAAGGAGGGAAATATATATCTTTGCCCCAAAGTTGTATCGTGGTTCTTTAGAGTAAGTCAAATATATTTGAAGAAAAAGCATTACAGAATATAAGTTTTTCTGGTGGACACTTTATGGCTTTCGAATAAATTCGGTTAAGAAATATATATATTATTTTTTTATCCAACAATCACATTTTCTTTGCTTAGTATTAATTTTTATCGATATTCCATACATATCAACATACCACTATAGATTTGGTTGATACGCAATAGAAAATTTAATTTAAAAAAGATATGTTTAAATCTGATATCCTAACTACCAAGCTTGAACTGTAAAGTTTACGGAATAATCCTTAAGTTTTCTACCGTAACAGACTCCCGACAGTATCCTTTGACCAATAAAAAGTTCAAAAATGAGACGTCGTCTGTATCTAGCTTTTCACTAATACGGTTTAAAAATGCAAATATTGTTTTACGAATTTCATCTGTCAATGGTACAAAAATTAAGCATATGAAAGCAACATGACCTTTTTAGAAATGGTAAGATGAAATTAAAAATTATTCTTTGGTAGAGGCTCGATTCAATCATTTATATCAACACGCTGTATACACAACTACATTTAAATTTAAAAAAAAAATCAGTTAATAAATGACCCAAAAAGTTATAAATTTTACACACTCTTAAAAAAAAGTGTGAAATCCACTCCAGTAGGAGAAGTGCATTTTCGACACTGGAAAGGAGTGAATAGTAACTCAGACGGAGTTAAAATCCTTCGTTTGGAGTGATCCTGTCGGAGGTTTAACACATAAAGGATCTACTCCTCTAGAAGTGCATTTTCTAGACTGGAGGAAAATTAACTCAGCCGAGTTAAAACCACTCGTTTGTTTTAAGAGTGCACTTACAATATTCAAATTCTTTTTTTAATAAAAAGTGTAATCTTTAAAAAGCATATAAATATCTAGTTAGAACATCTTAGAATTCAGTTGTAAGCAGTTTAAAAAGTTCAGTTACGGACAGGGAAATAACATTATTTAACAGGTAAATTCTATGGCCAAATTTCTTGGGATTTCTAAGGTCAAATCAAGTTCTTTGAATTCTCAAACAAATTCTTTAGTTCAACAACTCCTATAACCACTCCAATCCAGCTCCAATAAAGAGTGCGTTTACATACGAGATTTCCTAAAAAGAACCCGAAGTGGTCCTATACGCAAATCCGACGTCATACATTTTTATGCAATGTCCTTCGAACACATTTCCATTGGAGGGGAAGAATTTAAATTCAAAAACCACGAATCCAAAAACTCTCGAAGGCCTCTGGAATCTCGTTTTGTTCAGAGACAAACAGAAAGCGAATTTTAGATTTCTGTGTTCGAATTCCCATGGATTTTGCCAAAAGTTCTTGCCGAAAAGTGTTCCTCGCGTTGTCGAGCTTGCCGCCCGAGCAGAACGCGAGTCAATATGTGCTAAAGCAATGGAGTTCAGATGAACGTGGTGAAGATTGGCGCGAAATGAAGTGATGTCATCTAAAAGTCGCCAAGTAGTCTTAGTAGACCCAAACAAACTGCTCTCTAAACATTACTTCAATGTAAAACGCATCATTTTATTCCTTAAAAAACGTTGATTCACCCAAAAACGAGGATTTAAAAGAAAACCTTCCCAGCCAAAGTCATCGTTACTGAAGTAAAAATCCAAATTGACTTCGTTTGCACAGTTGAGGTCTGTAGCACGAGATCTGAACTTACTCAAAATGTTAGTCCTTGCCTTCACAGGTAAAGAATACGTTGTAATTACAGTTTTAATTTAAAAGTCAGAAACCGCCGAGGGAGGCTGGGGAGCCCAATCGGTTAGGCTTTCACCAAGCATGCGAAAGATCCCATGTCGGATCCGGGCATCGCCAAAATAACTGCCAACCTATAAACGGCCCGTGCAGCCAAAAATGTCCCACGAATAATATCCCGTGTAGAGGAAGTAAAAAAAAAATCCTTCAAAATCCCTTAAAAATAAAGTTAAATATCCTTCAAAGTCCTAATTCTGCGTGCGATGTTGTCAGGTATTGGCTCGTTACTTGACTGTGGTTTTAAAGTGTGACGCCCGTCGCCAATAGCCCTCGTGTAGCTCTATTGCGACAATTATTTAAACTAAACCAAACTAAAAGCATAAATCGCCAAGTCGATTTGGTAAGCATATGCAACTGCAGAATAGCGCCATATACATCACTGAGAGGGTTTGTTTAGGTTTACTACAGAGAGATCAATGGCTTCAATTGGCGAACCGGTTTTCATATTGGTTTTTGCACGTCAGCATCTCCCACCTTCTTACCTCTCAAGCTAAAGCAAGCAAAACCGCCGGGAGTGCGGGCGGAATATTATTCCGTTTCGGAATCTTCAAACAATGTCGAAAAGAAGAAGAGGGGAAAAAATGACCCGGTTGAAAAAGCAAATAATTTCATATAAATGCTTTAAAAATTGAAAATCCTCTGCTGTTGTTGAGCGGGAGGTAGAAATAAATAAAGGCGGAGCACTTCTATCGACAAATACGAGCCTCAAATATGTATCAGAATTTTGTTTTGTGGATATAGCGTATTGTAAGAAGAAAAAATATATATATACAGACTTGACAACTTTCCCGGATTTATCACGAAAATACCGGAGTTTTAACTGCTTTCTGAATTTCTGTTTCATATGCACATTATTGCCGAATTTTCAAAGGTGAAAACATTCAACTTTCACTTCGGAATATGGAAAATAGTCATTATACTATTTTGCCAATTTAATTCCTATATTTCCTATTCTAATTCCTATATTCATAATTTTTTCATGTGTTTCCTAATTAATGCCGAATTTAATATCAAAAATTGACAGAGTGGTTGGAAGAAATGACGTCGCACTAGAACTGCAGCTCCCAGGTCTTCATACAAGAAAAGAAACTATTAGCAGGGTTTTACGATTTATTTCAGTTTTTGAAAAATAGTAGATATTTTTTTACAACTCAATTCAGTAATACTGTGTAAAAATATTTATTTGATCTAGGTTTCAATAATACCTTAATAAAATTAAATGATTGTCAGATTATTTTTAAATATTAATATACTTTAATTCATGCTATGAAGCATGCTCTAAAAACTAGGAATCTCGCAATATAAGTTGCTTTTTTGATATGCTCATGTGTGATCTTCAACATTTAACCATTAATGAATTACAATATTTAGCAAGTTTTAATAAAAATACACTCTTTTAGGCACCAGGTAGGTTCAATAAAATTATTTTCTTAATTATATACAGCAAATTATTATAAACAGAATATAAAATATGACGGTAATAACGCATAAATAATAAAATTTAATTATTTTATTAAGGAAAATATATTCGCTAATATCTAACGCTAATCATCAAAACCATAAAATAGATTGTTTCTGCAATGACAAGACTGATTATGATATTATGCCGTTAGATAGATAACGACATAATTTAATTTGATAATAACTATATTTATACGAAAGTTGCGAGAATTTCATTCAATTTAATTAACCATTAACGTCATTATATATACTATACGACAAAAGAATTATGCAACGAAAATTTAATAACTGAATGTTTCCATTACAATATTTACATTTAATTAATCATCTCTTAGATATTACATCACACTATTTCCAAAAGTTGCGTCACTGAGAAAGCGACCATTTATTAAAATGTGAATAATAAAAAAAATGAAGTTTAACAACTTGCCCTTTTAAATATTAAGCAAACCATTCACTTATGTTAAGCATTTTCCCCATTTTCGTAGATATTTGTAAGAAAGTTAAGCTTTTAATAAATCATTCAAAAATTGTTGAATTTTTTATCCGTTAATTTTACACGCATATTAAGAAAGCTTTAAAACTTTTTAAATTTAAGGTTTTCGCTATTTGGTAATTCAGTTTTAAGCAAAAATTAACAAATTTATACAGTATTTAAACAAGAAGTTTAAGATACATTACCTCTTTACTAATCTAAAACCGGTAATAAATTGTAATTTCTAGAATTATTTTAATATCTTATATTTTTTTCAAGTAAAACTAAGAATATAATCTGTTCTGGAGTATAAATTTAATTTGAGGCATCTCTCACACAGCTGTATTTGTAGTTTGGGTCAGGTTATCGCGGCACTAGAGCTAAACTGCTGTAGATTTGTACCATTGTTATAAAACTTTTAATAACTCTAACCTGCTGTCATATAGTACGATACAAGACATTAGTTCAGTTCAAAAATGGTCCAATTCATTGCTGTGGTTTGTCTTCCCACGGCAGATAAGTACACAAACTTTTACAAAACCTGCGCTCTTAAAACAAAAGAGTGAAATCCACTCCAGTTGGAGAAGTGCATTTTCGACACCGTAAAGGCATGCATATTAGCTCAGACTGAGTTAAAATCACTCGTTTGGAGTGATCCTGTCGGAGGTTTAACACACAAAGGATCCACTCCAAAAGGAGAAGTGCATTTTCCAGTCTGGAGGAGTGAAATTCACTCAGACTGAGTTAAATTAGGAGTGTTTGTTTTAAGAGTGTGCATTTCTACGTTATTAAATTATTAAGGAAACTTATAAACAATAAAGTCCATTTATAACCTTGGAGGAAAATATTTTACGACTCAAGTCAAATAAAGAAATTGGGTATAAAATCACGTTTTCAAGTTAGTGGGACAATAATAGCACAAATCTGGAAGCTTTAAAAATTTACTTTATCTTAAAGGAAGCAGAAACAACGACGCTACTTGAACAAATATGTTTCTTTTATTAGCTTTTGTTGATACAAAGCTCCCTGATGTTGTTATTAGTGTTATATTGGAACACCGCACGAGCTGTTCGCGATAAAATTTCTGGATTTCTTGAAATTGATCATTTCCAAAACCCTGCCATGATGGAAAAGGCGGTTGTAAAATTAGCTCCAAAGCACTGTAAAGAGACACTAAAATATTTTATTGCCCCGTTTCTTGCGTTTCAGAGATTTCTTTTAAAGTAATAAGTTTCTTTCGGGGTTCATATAAGGCTGGTTTTTTAGTGATTATGTCAGATTGGGGAATAAAATAAATTAAGTTTAAAGAAACAATGGGTTTTTATTTACAAAAAATTATGCACATTAGATAACATTATCAAAAGTACTTTGGTAATCATGAAAAATTTAGAATTTTCACATCAATATTTTTATACAATTATTTATTTGTCAGTAATGAAACATACTGGAAATTATATTGGATTTTATTAAATTTCTTTTAGAGTAATAAGTTTCTTTTGAGGTTCATTCATCCAAGGCTTTTTTTTCTTGTGTGATTATGTTAGTAATCAATAAAATAAATTTAAAGGAAATAACAGATTTATATTTAAATAAACTATTGATTTCCTAATCAATATTTTTAGGCAATTATTATTTTTCGATGATGAAACTTTGTCAGTTATTATTATAAAATAAAAATTATCTTGAAAGAACTGCAATTTTGAAAATCGGGGTAAACCAATAAAACAAGTCAAAATACGAAGAAATTTAAATATTGGAGAAACGTTTTATTCCATGGCAACCACAACTGTATTACATATTTATATAGACATAATACACTTGAATACTTGATTTCCGATATGTGAATCAAGCAAAAACTGAATCACTAATGAAACAATAATATTTGAATAACAGCAGTTAACATAATTCAATAAATATATTTTCATGAAAAAATGGACATAATAGCAAAAAATTCATACATGATTTAATAATTTAGACATTTTTTACAGACCTGGATGTATGTAAATAAATATTTGCATACTTAATTTACCATATCTTTTCCCATTTAGAATCAAATGCCCGAACTTACAGATAGAATACATTACCTCGTTGAAATAAGTCCGATTTTCCTCCCCACCGATTTGCACAGTTTAAGTGCCCCAGGGTAATCGGGCAACCCTTTATATTTTTTTGGTTTTACAAGCGTCTAATTGACACTTTACTGCTTTTACGGAAAATTAATGTAATACTGGTAATAGCAAAATATTTTCGAGTAAGTTTGCGCAACTGACTCACAGGAATATTTACGAAATACTTAACTCCAGTTATCTAGAACCTTTCATGTCTTTTAAAAGGGGCTGGAATAGCCCTCGTGTAGCTCTAGTGCGACGATAATTTAAACCTAACCTAACCTAACCTAAAAAGGGCTGGGGAGCCCAGTCGGTAAAGGCTTTGCCTTGTATGCGGTAGGTCCCAGGTTTGGGTCCGGGCATCGCCCAAATACTGCCGACCTATTAACGGCCCGTGCAGTCAAAAATGTCTGACGAATAATACCCCGTGTAGGGAAGTGCACGTTAAATAGGCTCCAAAGTCCCAACTCAGCGTACGACGTCACCCTTAACTGTTGCGTCGGGTACCTACTCAGGTGTCGGCTAGTCACTTGAATGTGGTTCTAAATTATGGCACCCGTCGTCAATAGCCCTTGTGTCGCTCTAGTGCGACGATAATTCAAAACCTACATTTCTTCATTTCTCTGTACTGTAAACTTGAAATATTTCGGTTGATTACTTACCTGGCAAATGAGACATCAAAGTTTTTGATTATCAATTGACTCATTACCCTTTCACTACAGTGCCAATCAAATTTTTTAATGGGTAAGATTCATTTATGTCAACCATTGCCAAATTTTGTTTTCCCTTTTTTTCCTTTAATTCCCTTAACAAATCAAAAGACTTTGTTCACATGTCAGACAATTGAGTAGATTAATAAATTATTTTTTAAATAGATTTTCTAAAGCTTTTGATTTTTCTATATATAAAACAGAATTCAACACATTAAAAAAATTTCTGTTCAACATCCAATGGCATAATTCTTGTCTACCTTTGATCATCTATGGATGATTATCATCTATGGCCTTACCCTGTAAAGTGATGCCTTTTCCTTTAATTAAAAACCTTTCTTTCTTTCAAAATAGTTTTTCATCTCATTTTCAACGTCAATCTATAAATTAAAATGTTTTTAAATTTTTTGTAAAAAATCAGATTTTTCGATTTTTTTTTTTATTTCCGATATTTTGAATATTTAGAGTTCTATAAAGACACTGTGAAAAATTTTGGCGCCGGATTGCACCCTAATTCTGGAACTTTCTACTGCCATCACTACTTGGAGCGTAAAATAACGAATTTTGTGGAAAAACTATAACTTTGATGCACTGTAAAAGTGGTTAATCCACGCTCGTAATAAAGTTCCAGAACTCGTTAAACTAGTAGTTAACGGTTTCAAATTCGCTGAAAAGTTTCAGAATTCCGGTGCAAACCGGCGCCAAATTTTTAACAGTGTAGCTAACAATTCATTTTTATTGAACATGTTAATTAGAATGTTTTCAAACTATCCAAGTAATTCACTTAAAGTGAATATAATTTATTCCGTTTTTGAGGATGGTTTGGAAATTTTCAAGGGGATTATTTACGATTTCCAATCTATCAGGTAAATGAATTCGTTGCTTCATTTTTTTTAGTTATTTAGTTTCATGTTTTGAAAACCCTTCGGGGCCTGAGAGTCTTTTAAACAAACGATAAGAAAAATGCTAATGCTCCAAGGTTTTCATCGGTGAAGATATTTTTCAATTCGTGGCTATCGAAGTGTAAAATGAAATACTTTAGTTTATTTCTTAATGCTTATTGGCTTACAAAGTATTGAATTGAATCCCAATAAAAAATCTTCTTCAAGATCCATAAATTTTACGGTTCCAGTTAAATTTAATCACATACATTTTTACCATAAAACAATTCAAGCTTAAAAATTTATGTGCACATTCGAGTTTTTATTTTCAATTACAATGTGCGTTCTTTGCAACAGTAGCTCGATGTTTAAAGGGAAATTCTAAATAGAGTCGGTCATTCTATTATTGTGGTAGGTACATAATTATATATTCCGGCTTGTGTGCTTGATCAGAGATCCGCTTATCATTTTATTATAGTACTGGTACTTTAAAAATTTTAAAATCACAATACTCTGTTCATTTCTTTATAATTATTTAAACCTTTTTGGTTTTTTCTAAGCAAATAAGACTAAAATAATTTATTTTTTCCTACTTGAAAATATGAGCAATCGTAAATATGGTTGGTTGGAAAATTGAAGGTGAACTAATTCAAATTAAACAAAATAATGCCTCATAATGCCTACAAAACAAATTAGAATTTTTTTAAGTAGAATAAACTATTAAAATCCCGGTAAAATTCGTTAAACAATGACAAAAAAATTAATGAAATATACTGATTTGCTAATGCCAAACTTGTTTAAGTCTTGATTTTAACAAATTGTTTCGTATTATTATCATCTTTACGCTAACACAATTTACTTGTTTATTTAAAAAAAATAATAATTCAAGGTAGGTAAACATAGCAAGGTAATTTAATACAAGATGATAATCTTTTAGATTTTTTAGATACCGAAGCAAAGGTAAGAGTCGTTGATGATTGACATTTCGACTTATTCGAGCTGAAAATTTAGTTTGTTCGGACATCAATCTATACCTATATTAAATGTTGCCTTAGTGAATAAAATATTGCAGGTATGCCATTGTCAATTTGATGTTTCATTAAACGTTTTACAATTTTATTGTGCACAAACCAAGTGTGAAGTGTTTTGAACTCGTACACAACTAAAAAGTGAATTTAGTTGTGATTCTTATAAGGTTGGGGCAACATTACATATCCAAAAAAATGGCAAATAAAAGCTTTTATTTTTAATAATTTACTGCATGACTCCTTACAAACCCTCATAAATGTTCTTAGAAAAAAAACTTTACTCCACCTCTAAACAAACTACTCCCACTAGATATGGTGCTACCTAGACTCGTGACAATCTTGACGGTGTAGCAACCCGTGTTCACCAAAATCATTATCATTAACACAAAGTCAATTATAGTTGTATTATAGTTTTCTAAAATTGTTTTTTGTTGTGAAAAGAAGCATTCACCAATCCGCCCAAACTTTTACTGTTTCTGACTGTACACATTACTACAAGTCCTTGAGTTACTGCAACCACACTCTATAAGGAAACCACTACCTCTTTTTTACCCTCAAGTCCTCATTCCAAGAAGTAAATAATAACATCATTGTGAACCCATTCTTATGGAATCTGTCTGAGTAAAAAAATAAGCGAACCAAAGACAAAAAAAGAAATAAGAAATATTCATATTTTGACTTTCCTTTCTTTGTATGAGTCTTTCCATGAGCCTTTGGGTGAATTTCTATGTTTTCCCTTTTATTTCAAAAAGAATCATTATGTTGACGGGGCTAGGGATGAAAAGGGATTTTTCAAGTTGTAAAAACCAATACCAATAAAGGACAGTGAATCTTGTTATTTGAGGCTTTTCTCGTTTTGTTTCTCGAAGTCGAATACCCAATAATCAATTTGAGTTATACAAATATGGGCTATGGATAGAAAAAAAAACTGTTCAAATGGAATAAAATTATGAAATTGTTTCCAATATCACGTAAAAACTACTAAAATTAATTAATTATTAAATTTAATTCGAACTATAATTAATGGAAACATAACAGAATAATCTTATACTATAATACGAGGAATTCTTGCCCGCCCCGGAATTAATAAACTCAGACAAACTTGGGGGGTCTGAGGTTTTTGGCCACGATGAATCGATTGGCGACGGTTTTGAAGCGCTACGGTCAAGCAGTTCGGAGTTTCAGATAGGATATTTTCAAACTTTATTAGCTCGCCATAATAGCTACTTTCCTGATGCCATCTGCTAAAAAATTAAATAAAACTTTCAACGAAAATAAATAAAATTGAAAATGTTTATTTAATTGTGTTGCCATTACCCTTCAAAAACAACGTTCATTATTTGAAAATAATTGATGTTTCAAGTGACGTATTTCTTACCAGTCTTCATTCGAGGATTTATTGTGGATTTAGCCCATGATTTTTTCATTGATGGTTCTGTTGATTGCAAATATGCATATTTAAGCTATAAATGTTTAGTTAAGATTTTAATTTTTCAAATTTAAATAAATTCAACCTTGCTTTAAACTTTATTGAGTTTTACAGAAATGGCAACATGAATATTTTTTTTAGTTCTAATCAGCAGACGATTTTAGTTCTTATTCTAAATCTAAACAGTGAAAAATTCGTTATTCTTTTTTTGTGGTCGCTCATGTCGCTACTTCAATAAAGATTTTCTATATCTTTATTTACACTTTTATTGTGTGCTTAACCTCAAAGTTTAAAAATCTAATAATCAATTAAAAACATTTCATTACGTAAAAAAATATTAGCTCCCTTTTTCTTTTCTACGTAAAAATATAAATTCATTCCAAGGAGTAAAGTCAACTATTGAGGAATTTTAAATTTACTCTGCAGATACGACAACTGTTTATTTAAAAGGTTAGTTTATTATTTTAATATTTATATATAAATATTTATCAACATTATTTTAAGAAGTATCTGAAACATTATTATTATTCTGAATTCTTGCTTTTTTTCACGATTTTTTGTATCTATGTGCAGTGCGATATTTTTAAATAGAGTTCTATTGTACTTTAAAATGCAAAACTTTATTTAAAGTTTATGAAAAAGGCGACATTTTTTATCGTTAAAGAATTTAGTAATATGTTCATTACCATAAAAATCTCAACTTTTCAAAATTATTTAACTAATTAGTACATACAACGATGGTATTATATTCATATTCTGTTCATTGGCGATTTTTGGCGATCTTGAAAATTTAACGTATGGTTGTTATACCTATCGAGTTGAATGAAGTATGAAATGGAATGTTTATCACATTTCGACATTTTCGTTGCTTTTCAACGAAACGCCAATCTCCGAATCGAGACTGCCTATTATATCATAGCTGTTCATTTTTAAGAAACTAAACAAAGTTAGCGAAATGAAGCGCTACTACTATCGCGAAAATACCTGTTTTCTCCGAGCAGAGCTCGGTCACCCGCTGGTATTAAATAATACAAGAATAAAAATAATACAAAGTTGAAAATAAACTTAACCATAAATAATAAATTTTAAACACAATGTATGCATACTGTTTCACTTAACCAACAATCAAAGAAAAAATTTATTGAATTACACAAATTAAATTTAGATAACAATTTTAAGTACAATTTAACATTTACAATGAAATAAAAAAATCCACTTGCCAATGATAAATACATTGTTATGTTACAACTGCAGCATCTTACACAACAATATTAAGATATATCACTTAAAGTGTGTCATTCCCATCAAAAAAATATCGGTCAAAACAAAATTATATCCATCATGATTGAAAATAATTAAAACAAACTTCTTAAACGATTCATACATCTTTATGTAATTTCGGTAACCAGCAATCTAAGCAAATTTTTTTCTGAAATAATTAAATCAAATGCACATAACAATGTACACACTCTCATATCTACAATTAAATAAAATATCACCTAGAAACTGATAAATACATTGTTACAACAGCAACATTCCACACCGCAATATTAAGAAGTACAACATTCTGTTTCATACTTCCATCAAACAAATTTCAGTCAAAACCAAAAGTTACATCCATCATGAAGCCAATGATCCAAAAAAAAAAAAAAATGAATTGCACAAATTAAATACACGCATATATTTTAAATACGATTTCACCCCTATAACGAAAAAGAATTCACAAGCTACTGAAAAATTCTAACTGAACATCCTACATCACAATATTAAGATGCATTCGGTATTTATTTTTATTAAACAAATACCAATCAAAAGTAAAAACCAAAAGTTACATCCATCATTAATGGAAGTATTACAAAAAGATACATACAATTTCAGTAAAATAACGATCCAAACAGAAATTTACTGAATTACCCAAATTAAATTTACAAATCCATTTTAAGTATAATTTTAAATCTACAATGAAACATAAATATCCACTAGCAAGTGACAAATACATTGCTACATTTTCCAACAAATTACACCACAATATTAAGATGTATCACATTCGGTATTTTATTCCCATCAAACAAATATCAGTCAAAACCAGAAGTTACATCCATCATGAATGGAATTTATTATAAAATACTTCTTTAAAAACTTCGCCATTGAAACACCCTCAGTCTCACTCCAAATATAGGAGAAACCATAACAAAACAAAATATTCTTGTTTATCCTTCTTATTACTCCCTCTAGGACTTTTTCTCTTGAAAGAAAAAAAAAGGACTTTTCTGAAAAGGACACAGAAGGGACAGTTTGTGTTTTTCTGCTATAAATATAAAAACTTCTTTTAAAAAATGTTCCTAAAATTGAAAAGTTTTTCTCAAATAGTCAAAAGTCTGGAGAGAATGCTCTTTGAAATATTTTTTGTTGTTGATGTTGGTGCATTAGAAGTTTATAAAGACGCAGGTTTTTGTGTTATGATTTACCAGGGCTGGTTTTATGGAAGTTGATTTGTGTGAGATCTAAAAAGTGAAACCAACGGAATATTTTCTTTAGCTCTATTAAATTGTAAAAATGGTAAAATAGGTAGTGCAAAGGAAGATTTCCGCAATATTATAGACTGATAAATTTTTCTGATTCTTTGCTTAATCTTCCTTTTATAAATTAATTTTAAAAATAATATTCTTTTTAAATAACCATACTTGTTGGAAAAACTTAACATTACTATGGTACAAGTCGCATATTTTAGAATGTTCAACGATTCCGAAGAAATTATTTGTAATACAATTAAATATCTTCAAAGAATTTCAATGTAAATTTTTTTCGGTATTGTTAAAGTTTTGAAAATAATCTATTACATTTTTTTTAATCTTTCTGTCATGTAAAGAAAGTGTTTATTGAAATCTTAACTATAAACTTTTCAAACCACTTTCATATAAAGATATTATTTTAATTACGTGCTGTAATCTAATGTAAATTATGAAAAATAAACATTTTTTGAATTCTAATTAATTGCTTTTTTTATTATATTTATTATTAGCATTGTTACGTCTATGGCGTTTTTATTATTGGCATTGTTACGTCTAAGGCGTTAGTATGCATTTTCTAGAATTTTTTCATTTGTGTCCTTCGTATACTTTAATTCTATCAGAAGTTCCCCTTTCGGTTAAGCTGTGACACAAGGGCTGAATCGACCCTGGCGCTTTAAAACGCAACGCCTCTACATGACATATTTTCAACAATTTTAACTAACTGAATGTATTACTCTGCAGATAAAAATTTAAAATTATATCAAAATAAATTACTCTTTCATTTTTACTTAGTATAATAATTAACACTTGCATCAGTGTATCATTTGGGTGTGAAAATTAAAATACACAATTTACGATTTGTACTTGACATAAGCTTTCTAAAATCTGCTTATAAATATGTAAAATGCATGAAATGACTTAAAACACCGTTTGAGGAACATATTTTACAGTAAAAACAAGGTTTTTTTGCAATTAAACAGTGTACAGAGCAAGAGGCCAAGTGTCAACAATAATTTGGAGGTACTTAATCTTAATTTTTTTTTAACTAATTAGCAATCTTAAGGAAATATTTCCCTAAACATTAGATACTTTTGGTTATAAAAACTAATATGTATCTCAAATATAACATTTTATGGGATTTTGGTATTAAAAAAATATTCGAAAAAGTTCGTATGTTAAATATATCTTATAAATTAAATGTTAAGTTTTTTGCGGAAAATGAAAAAAAAACGTCTAGTCATTGAACATTGACTTTTTTTATATTTCAGACAAGACTGCAGATAAAATAAGTCATTTTATGTTTGTATCTGTTAAAAGGTTAAAATATTTCGCATCCATAGAAAAAGCAATAATCCGTAAAAAGTTGTTTGTTACACTCATTCGTTATTCTGATATAAAAAAAAAATAATAGTCTTCTAAACAATAAGGACCTTCTAAGCTGTGAAAATATAAAGTTATATATTTTTTCTTTTAAAAACAAATTGTTTATTTTTATTCATCTAAAACTCAATTTCCTAAAACCCAATGTTATCGAATAACGAGATCCAAAACAAAAAACAAAATTTCGGAGATTAAAAATTGGACTTAAAAACAATACTTTCGTTATTGTTATTCAAATTACACTGAGAGAAAAAAAAAAACATCGGCATTTTCGTTTGATCAAATTCAAGAAAAAAAAATAAAATTCACACCAAAAAATAGCAATATCCCGGCAATATGAAAGGATAACGCCGCCAAATATATGCATTTCCAAATGAAATTTACATGAAATACGGTGCTCAATTTCCCATCTCACACAAAAAAGAAAAAAAGCCACACGCCAAGGGTTAACTTGCTTAATACATGCAAATAAAAGCGACAAAATTTAATATCACCCCCGAAAACGTGCAGAATAATAACATCGCAGCCGATAGTGCGCGAAAACCGGAATTTATTTCTCGCCAATAAATTATTTTTATAGCGAATAACTGTCCCTGCCGCGTGCGATGTTATTATTTGTTTCGCTGCTGTTATTGTTATTTCGAAAAGGCGTTGGAAAAACAAAAGGCGTGGAGAATAATAACAACTTGCCAAGTACCGAGGCTGCCTTGAGCGTAATGCAAATGAGCAGTAAAACTCAAGGCGGTATTGATTCGAAATTTATGGTGAAATGAAATTTTACTTTTATTATCATATTCTTGTGTACCTGAATTAAGAGTCTCACCTAGAAATTGTGAAGCCTTGATGTAAAGGGTCTTGGAGGGGCAAATTATAAGAGGCGATTTTAGCCATAGACCCTAATAATTAAGATGGCATACACTAGGGTGGCTCAAAATATACTTACTTTATTTTCAAAAATCAAAAGCGGCTAGTGCGGAAAAATTGCCTTATGCAAAGGCACTAATGGGGTAAAATCTTAACTACATAAAAAAATATCATCTGGTGCCCAAATGAAGTTGAAATTTAGCCATTTTCTAAAAAAATCGGCTAAAATTTGCCCGAAATCCCTATAGCTTCAAAATTATAACGGGTAAAAATTATTTAATGAATAAAAATAGTAGTTTAACATTTCAACTTTCATTTAAAACCAAAAAAAAACCCGCGCGTTAACTAATTCATAATTACTGTATCTATAAAACGTGAAGGCGACCCCTTTATTAACGCCACAGTATTTACATGAAATGTGGTAAACACCTCCTGAAACAAAGCTTTTGCATGAGCTACCATTTTACATGAAACGTAGTAAGAATAGTTCACTCCAGATGACCAATTGCTTACCGTAAAATGTTGGCTAATTATGTACTGATATTGCTTTTGGTTTTTGTGATTGGTTAAATCGGTCTACTTCAAAGCCGTCATTATTTTAGTCTCGAGGCCTTCTCTAAAGAAGGTAGCTAGGACAAACACATATGAGCCTGAATTTGTTATGAAAATTTTAATAAATAACTATTATTATATCAATTCTATTTTTGCCATTTAGAGTTGAGCTTTTGGTTGGTTTGATTAACAAATCACTATCTTTTTCGTAACAGACCCCGTAGTTAAAAATTACTGTCAAGGGACCGTCATGTCAAAGTGATTATGTTTATGAGTGTTTAACCTCTCAAAGGGGCCCAGATGGCCGAGTGGTTTGGACCATTACGGTAGCAGTCTGGACACTGTAACGGGTGCGTGTTCGATTAATGCCTTCACCCTGGGTGTATATTCCTTTATCTGTGACAGTAAAAAAAATACTTTCTGTATATGTCTTACTAGATTAAGGCTTTATTAAGCGGGTCTCTGATCAAGCACACAAGCCTGAATATATATGTACCTACCCCTACCCCCACACTCTTAAAACAAGTGAAATCCACTCATATGGGTCATTCTCAAAAAATGTTACAATTCCAACTTCCAATGTTAAAAAAATAAAGTTCGATTTTATTCAAAATAATTGTTACTATTGAATTAAGAATTCACCTATCTATTGAAACTACATAAAATCTGTATATTTTTTTAATAATTTATGCTTTAATTCAAACTTTTCACTTACCGCAGTGCTATTATACCGAGAGTTTTGAAACGGACGTTATAAAATATACGTATAGACACCACACTAGAATTGATCTCAACCATAAATTTTGTTCAGTAAAATATTTTCGAAGATAGCAGCACTCCTGATTTCTTAGTTTGAACTAAGTTTAACGACAACGCTTCTTATTGCTTGATTCTTTGCAGCGGGATCCTTTGCAAAATGGAATTAATTGGTTTAGTTTTTTAAACGAATGTAGTTGGAGTAGTTTAGGTTGTGGTCGAAATTTACATACGAAATATTTACGTAAATTTCATATTTTTGTTTTTCATTCGATGAAAAGAAAATGTGGCAGTGACAATTGGAAATAGCAAACGATTTTTTCCTTCTTTTATACAAAAGGAATCGCTTCATTGAAACCTGTGTTAATAACTATATTCTTATATAATTAATAATATAAAATTATATTATTTTTATTTTTAGTGTTTCCAAAAAATAATTTTACAGCTTAACTTTTTTTAAAAATTCATTATTTCTTCTTTTGATAGTACTAAATATATTCGGCTACTTTTTAAAAAGTTCTAAATGGACAGACGATTTTTTCCTCATTTTACAATAAATGATTTCGTTGTTACCAAGATATAAATTTCATAAAATGTTTTCTGCAAAATGCTAAATTAATTTTACATTAAGGATTAAATACTTCAAAATGTTTTCATTGCATTTAGTTGTTAAGTTAAAATGAATTCGTCATAAACAATATACATGCCTTAATTTTAGCAATATTAATTACTCTGCGTTTAATAGCTAATTTATGTTATTTTCGCATCATTATTATGAACCGAATTCTTAACTAAAAGCTCGATTCGTTTGTCCGCGCAGGCTTTATTATCTATCAAAAGAAATAAAAGCATCAATGTTTTGCATATCAATACTTCACTGTGAATAGTCACTAAAAGCATCAATAACTTAAGATCCAATAATATTATGACTATTACGTGTAACGCGCGGCGACCAAAACCGATGCAGCGATAGAGTTTTAAAACAAAAATCAATTAAACCCAACAGCAAATACGATCAGCTAAAAACAAATTTTAATTCGCGCGCGTTTCATACTACTAAAAAAGAAAAATTTGTCTGTGTTGTGTGATTACGTGTCTTAGAAATTATGATTAAGAGCAGTGATCGTAATAATTGTAGACTCCGACAATGTTTAAAAAAAATGCTATATGATTAAAAATTCCTCTGTTTAATCAAATATTCAATAATATTTGACCCGCAATTGTTGATAGTTACGAATAAGTACCCATGTCATCTAAAATTCTGTATATGTCAAGCAACAATCAAAACTTTTATGTCATATTAGTTCGTAGTTAAGAATTGGGGGGCACTGCGCTCTTTAAAGAGTTAGCTTCTTTTTCTACGGTAACAGAGTGGACATTTTAAACTTTAACATCGCTTTTTGCCATGAATTTTATCTAATTTAAAATTTGTTTTTAGCTCATCGTTATCAGTTTCTCAAGGGCTTTAAACTGTACTATCGCTTTATTCTTAAATAGGCTCCAGTTTAATAAAATACGGTAACATAGTAGTCATTGAATAATCACACTCTCATTAATTTTTAAAACTTTTATATTTTTCCTCCATAAACTAAAATTTTAAGAGAAAATTGTCATGCATTTCAGAAATAAGTGTCTATGGTGGTACTTATTTCAGCAAAAAACTTAAATTTTTTGCATTTTTTGTCGTGAAATTTTGGTAACAGAGTCGGCAAAAGAAAATTCTTCGATTCTGTGGGACACCATATATTAAGCTACAAAACAAAACTTTTTTGTAATAAAGAAGTGGTAAAAGGCTTATTTGATAGCTAAGATGCATCTTAATCATCATAAGCATCAATAATTAAGAAATATTTATTTTAAGTTATAATTATTATCTCTTGTTCTTTAATTTTTGGTCATGGAATATGTGAAATTTACCGACTATGCTCCTTTAAATGAAGTCTCCGACTTTTGTTTTAGTATTTTTGTAATTTTAAAATATGGGTACAATAACTTAAAAGTGCGTTCTTTTATGCAGTTCAAGTGAAAATTCCGTAACAATAAAATTAAAAATACTACAAGCAATGAAAGCTGTGGGACAGCATTTGTAACATTTTTTGAGAATGACCCATATAGGAGAAGTGCATTTTCGAAACTGGAAATGAGTGAAAACTAACTCAGACTGAGTTAAATTCACTCGTTTGTCTTAAGAGTGTACATCTCTAAAGCAACTGGTGTCAGCATATTTGTGTTGACTTGACTATACATAATATAAAACGAAAAAAATTAAGACATATTTAAATGTCATGAAGTTATTGAAATTTCTGTTAATGCTGAATTTTGGGCAAAATATTTTCCTTGTAGGTATATATAATCGTCTATAACATGTTTGAAGTTATACTCAAACAACTGCATATATGAATAGTTCTGACATATTGATTTTTAGTAATATTTGAAAACCTTTTGAAAAAAAAATTTATGCTAATCCCCCACTTAAAAAAAAGCATTTTATTTTGGTAACAAAAAACTTTAAAAATGTAATAAGTATCTTCCTTTTAAACCTTTTAACGACTAATTAGATTAACTTAGGCATAAAAACATAGAAAAAACTAATACTGACAGGGATTTTATGTTAGAAAGCAGACAAAAAAAAATACAATTGCTAAACAGACTTATTAAAAAAAGGCTCAAATAAAAAGCTTTTAAGAATAAGCTCTCACCAATTCAATTACTTTTTTTCTAATATCTCAATGGCAAATTTATCGATGATAACATTTCATAAAACTTTGAATACATTTTCCGCATTTTAAACAAACACATCCAAGCTACAAACCTCACTCCCGCTATCAGGATTATAATAATTCAAATCATATTCAAATCCCCATCAATTGTTTATATCACCACATAAATTATACCCCTGCTTAATAATACGCATACAAATATTTCATTAAAATCTCCCTATTGGGATATTTCAAACTCCCAGCGAATCTTCCAGTGCAATCACGTCCGCGGAATTTGAGCCCGGACTAAAAACTGCTATCAAATAGACCGGTCTTATCCCGAGACGCGAGAATTTTAATCACGGGCCTCACTAAAGCATGAAATAAATTCCCTATTCCTCCAACCCCTTAAGTTTTATCGTAGTCCACGTCTTTGCATATTGATGAACAATTATCCGAGGCTTGGCCCCTGCTGCTGCGAAATAGGAGATTGGGTTATGGGTTATTTTTCAGCGATGGATATTTTCTGATGAGGGTAAATTCATAGAGTAATGTAATGGGTAATGTAATCGCTTCCGGCTGCCTATTTCTAGCCTCCGTCAGGAGCTTTAACACAGCCATTAACGTCTCGTAATTTAGAACCCTGGTCAAGTGACGAGATCGACACCTGAGCGGGCACCCAACGGAAACTTCGAGCGACATCGTACGCTGACGCCGTCGGGACTTTGGACTCCACAGATTTAACGAGCACGTCGGTCTAGTGTACCCAGGCCCATCCGTCACGAGTTAGATTTTTTCTACTCTTTCCAGTACAGATATCCGATTTATAGGATGACTGGTAGTAAGTGGGATTCGAACCTCAGAAGGTTGAATCCAAATTCATAGAACCAGAAGATCAAACTAATGCTTTAGTAATATTGTAATAAGTTGTAGTATTATTAATTTTGCACAACATCTTAAGCATAAGTCACGTGTGTTGTTGTTTGGTTGGTTTGTTTGTGTGCTTATTCAGGAACCCGCTTATAAACATTCTTCAAGTAAGACAGACACAACACACACATAAGTGGATCCATCTAAATTTCAGAGACAGAATCCAACTAGAGGATCCCTAGAATTGATTTGTCACCCCCAGAGGTATTGATTTGGTGTGGGAACTTGGAGGACTTTGTGACAACGTTGGACTTAACGTGCACCAGTCACCATTATCGTACACGGGGGTCTTCGGAAGGCAGCGGGATTCGAACTCGCATCCTTAGGGATGCCAGTACAAGACCTGACCGAGCTGGCTATCTCGGTTCCATGATTGTTGTGTCCATGGATATATCCCATAAAAGATGGCTCCCAGAGCCTCCGAAAAAGTTGTACTTCTTTTTACAAACACCTAGTCTTCGGACTCAGCGACCACGTTCTTCATCGTCCGCGTGCAAGAGACGTCACAACAGGCTTTAGCAGCTTAGTTCTTATATGCCATTGAAAGATCTTGGAGCAATTGCCTCATATTTTATGTCCACGATTCGACAGAAATAAATTCAGTGAAACAGACGAAATTATAAAATACATAAAAATGTTATCAAAATAATTTGGTAGATTATTTATAATAAATCATTTTAATTAGACTATTAAGTGGAGTAATTGGACTAGTTTATTTTTAGTCCACAATTGATGCATTCAGACAAGCTTCAAAGTTTTAAGTTTTTGAGAATTAACTTATTTAAAGGGTTTATATAGTTGCGAAACTCACACTCTCCAACGTATAACTAAGAAATAGGGTTCTGCCCTTTTTTCATTGGCTACATGTGACAATCATAAATTCACTCAGACGACGTCACCAATAAACGGAGCAGACCATTTAATTGACAATTTATAATATTTGCATTCTTATTTTAGCAAAAGTGTGCTATTTAAAATTTAAGATAGGATTCACAAAATATACAATAACCTACGTAATCTGAACCAGTTTTATTCCACTTAGTTTTAAAAGAACGAATGAAAATTAACATTAATTACCTACTCCATCCCCCCCCCCCCCCCCCTTCATCGGAGCTTTTCTGAAGAGTTCGTCCGAGATTGTATTTTGGATGAAGATCCGCTTAAGAGTGTGTTTACTGATACCGTAATAAAGTTTCAGTTCTTGTGAAGAGGTTGAAGGGGTTTTGAAAGGCTGTAGTGCTGTATTAAAAGGAGACTCCAGGAGGAAAAAGTGTAAATGGGTTGCCTACTTTACACATGATGGCTAGTGTAGCGTGTACTTAAACTGTTGAGATAGTATTAGGTAAGGAAGAAGTAATCAGAACAACTTAGATAAGTGGTGAAAGATATTAAATTATAGTTAATATTTTCGTGAATATTTAAACGTAATGAATGGAAATCGCTTTGTTTACCTTAACAATATGAAATTAAGAAGATAATTATTTTATATTTTGCATATTTGCATCTTAAAACGATTTATATAATTACATGGAAAAATTACCAACAATTCATTAACTTCAGTTTTGATCTAAGTAATACTGTTTAAAATTAATTTTCAATGTTCTCTTTGAATGTTTAAAATTCATTTTTATGAAATACATAAAATTTAATAGTTTCCAACTTAAAATCAAACGCGAATTTAAAATCAATACTGGAATGAACATGCACTTTTAAACAAGTAAACATGAAATACACACTAAAATAATTGTTTGAGCAGGTTTTTAAATGGTCATTAAGCTTTAATATAAGGTTAAAAAATGCCAAAAACAGCAATTTTTTTTTCTAATTTCCTAATTTGATTCGAAATTCTATTCATTAATATTATTTTGAACCAGACAAAGGAGACGATATCTTGAGTTAGTTAGTATTCGTGTTAAATCAAATTACTGAAAATATACAATACAAACTATTTTTCGGAACTGACAATAATGAATGTTGTTATATGAAGCGTTACTATAAAGTTTTAAAAAATAAAGTAGTACATCTGTGTGGTTTGTATCGAATTTTAAAACTTAAACATAAATAAATCCTGATAAACTAAAACTAAATTTCTTTAAAGCATGTTCAGCAAAAAAAATAATCTGTTTGATAAGTTAAAACAAGTATACAAATAAATCTAATATATATATACTTTGACAACTAATTAATTTAGATTTTAAACTAATTAGGAGCAACTGCAAAGTATACATAATAATAAAACTTGCGTTACGCAATTTTTTAAATTTGATTATTCTCCCTTTCAACTTGTTGACACTGACAGTTTTGTTAAATCAAAACAAACAAAATTTAAACCTCTTCGTTAAGTGTAAACACAACATCAAAAATAACAGAGAGAGTGCAACAATGAATTCTTTATTACCAGAGTAAACTAAACAAAATCCTTATATAAACTTCAAGAGTCGTTGAAACGAAAACTAAATATTTACTAGACTAACTTATTTTTTCATTCAATAAAAAAAAAACTTTATAACATAATAAATGATTTGAAGAATTCTCTTTGGCAGCTCTCCAGAAAAATTTCGGAATTGTTTTTATACCCTTTTTGAAAGTGACTTTCACTTCGACTGCTTTAACCATGGTGGAGTTTACTGTGAGCCGTGAGAATATCGCTTCTGAACATCTGTTACGCAGTGTCGTTTTCATTTAATTTTTTGGCATTTTCGAAACTCCCTTTTTGTGTTTGGAACAAGTTATCGGATTCCCGTTTTATGTGACGTTGTGCCTTTATTTTTGTCTAACATGGCTTCAACTCTTTTAAAAAATTATTGAAAGTGAACTATTTTCAATATTGTAGCATTTTTCGCATGTTTGTTTTTTGGAAGTATGCAGTGTCAACGTATCGAAAATCTTGAACATTCTATGTTTTTATTCTTTAAACAAGTACATCAATTCCACCAAAGTACATCAAACTTTGATGTTATATTGACAAATATGATGAACGTTATTTCAATTCCTTGTTTTATGAAATATGACGACAACAAAAAATCTAAGAGTCCAGTTCATTGTTCATAAAATATATTAAAATATCTTATATCGATTTCTTAACCTCTAAGGCTAGGATACATAAGTTAAATAATTTAGAATTTTAAATATATAGATTATTAAATTTTGATGTTTTAAAGACAGTAAAATTATATTTTTTTTACCATAAGATAGAATGAGAAATAATGTTTAAAAAATACCTGATTTTTTTTCACGGAGAACTTAACAGCTTATTTAAAAGAAACCCCTACCTTTAAATAAGTCGAGACTCATTTGGATAATAATATATATTAATATTTAACAACTCATAATTATAAATATGTGTATTAAATGTAACTTCCAATCATACAGCTTGATAATTTTAACAAAAACTGTAGACTATGGATAGAATCAATTAACTATTACTTAAACATTTTAATATCAAAGTAACTTTGTTATAGTATAAGTTCATATTTATAAACATTTGTTTTATATTTTGCAATACAGTCATACATTTGTAAAGAAAATAATTTTGTTGAAAGCGAATTGACGTTTATAAAACAAATATTTCTTATTTCAATAATAAATGTTAGATTTATTTCTCTGATTAAATATAAATATAAAGAGTTTATATTTGAATTAAAATGTATTTAATCTTATTACAAAACTATAATTTTACTTTAAAATATCATTACTAATGAATACATGTTTTTACATAAAAATGATAATAATAATTCAAATGTAATATAACAAATGACAATCTTGGTCGGCAGAAACTGCACATATGAAATACAGAGGCTGTTCGCACATTTTTTAGACGATTTTGTTTGGCCGTAGTAAAAAATCGATTGCTTAAAAAGAAATAATTGAAATTGTATTATGTTTTTAAAAGTCAAAATTATCATCTGCGGCTTGAAAATTTTATTTTTATTCAATATGGCGTTTTTATTGAAGCAGCGGTTCGAAGGCTATATTTATGCTCTTTCCGTAGAGACGCATTCCTATTCCGTTATCCAAAAACAATGTGAGAGTCATAGTTTTGTGATATCTAAAGCGTCGATAGCAAGGAATATCGTAAACAAGGAAGGAAAAAACGTCAAATTGGAGCCTCAAGTTTAACAAAAATTCCAAACAAGTACCCAAGAAAAAAACGGATATCTTCGACTATTGCAAAGGCACGTTGTTTAATGTTAAAAGAAAATCCCCCTAGTTAAAGGACAGTTGCAAAATCATTAAATGCTCTGTGTCCACTGTAAACAAAATGATAAACACTGATTTAAGTCTTAAGAAAGCGAAAAAACCCAATGTGCATCGTCTTTCTCCAAAACATATCGCTGAACGCAGGACACGCTGCAGAAATCTGTATGAGAAACACTTATCCAAAGAAAAGTGGGAAAGAATTGTCACAATAGTTGAATCATGGGTGTATTTAAATGATTGCGACAAAAAAAAAGAGCCATTTGTTATCATAAAAGAGGAGGAAAAAATTTAAATACATGGTTCAAAGAATCGAAAGAAAGTTTTTCTGAGGGATTCATGATTGTTGCTGGCATTTCATATAATGGCAAGTTAAAAATACGGAGGGTTAAAAAAAATGTCAAGGTTAACTCCAAATACTATCAGGAACATATTTTATCACCAATTTTTCTGAATGAAATACCATCGCTTTACCCACAGTGCCATCAATCTGTGAAACTCCATCACGACAAAGCTGGCAGTCACACGACAAAATCCACAGTAAAATTTCTAAAATAAATGGAACAAAAAAACGGTATCAAGGCCGTACCCTTCACTGATATCCCTACTAAATCTTCCGATGTATCACCAATGGATTTTTGTACTTTCGGACATCTAAAATCTGCATTATCCAGACGTCGCCCCACAACCCTTGCATGACTTTGGAAAGCTGTTCAGGAGGTATGTGATAGAATACCTCTTCCAACACTTCAAAAGGCATTATTATCCTGGAAATTACGGTGTAGAATGATAGTTCCTAATAAGGGCTATCAAATAGAACATTTAAAACACAAAATTTTTATTTAATTTAGTTTTGTGAGTGCAATATATATCGTCTAAAAAATTTGTGAACAACCCTGTATAAGCAGAAAATATAATAAAATAAAATCATTTCTTTTTAAATTATAATAACAACCAATATTATTTATTTTTAAAATTTGTAGTATGTTCTATTTTATGTTCGTTTTCGACGGTTTCAACCTAAGTTATTAAAGTTTGATATTTATTGAACACATATGATTACAAGAAAGAAAAAACGTAGGTTTCAGTAATTTGCATGCAATGATATTTTTAGGTTTCAGCAACTCTTTATTTGTTCAAAATATTCAAAAATACTGCGACAATTTTGAAGAAAATATTTTCAGATGTTTTTGTTTGGAAAAAAAAGGTGATCAAAATATTTTTTTGTAACAAGAACATTAATTTCTAATGTTTACATTTGATGCATTGGTTATACCTTCATATTATACATTTACACATATACATTTATGCATAAAACACCCCTACACGTTCCTTAAAAAAACACCATTAAATTAGAGACCATTTCAAAAAAAATCTAAGAAGTCTCCAAAGAGGTCAAAACGGAGGATGGGGAGAATCTCTCTTCTTGGATCTACAGAGGGTGCTGCGCGATGGAGTGCGACAAAAGTTTTTCATCACTCCCTCATCAGATGCGGAAGAGGAGGATGCTGTGAAACAGAGGCCCAATTTCACGCTTCATTCCACTCCCACCGCTCCCGCCCGTAAAGTTTTCCCATGTGGGTTTTCCCAGAGAGTGAGGACTGATTTGTGCGCGGTTGTCAGGTAACTCTTATTGCGATCAGGATTGAATATGCTGGCTTTTGGGTGGATTTCTCATATTTTTTGGGTGAACATGGCAGAGGTTTAAATGTGGAATGGTTGGTAAAATAGTGTAGCAGCGCAAGTAACCTTAAAAATCATCCACGCTAGATGGCGCAGATTTACTTTCGCATTTCTACCAGACATCTATATCACAACAAATATTCTGGTATAGGACGAAGCAACTTTGTCTTCATATTGAAGTAACTTTTAGGGAATACGAATAGTTATAATATCCTTGGTCCTCACTACAATAGTGATTACCATGAATTAGATTTTAAGGTTCCTTGATTAGCAGGTTTGAATTTTAAAGTGTAAGGAGCGACAGTCGTTAAGGTGACAGGAGTTTGAGTGCTTCTTGACCTTTCATTATTTCACGCTTCATTCCACTCCCACCGCTCCCGCCCGTAAAGTTTTCCCATGTGGGTTTTCCCAGAGATTGAGGACTGATTTGTGCGCGGTTGTCAGGTAACTCTTATTGCGATCAGGATTGAATATGCTGGATCTTGGGTGGATTTCTCATATTTTTGGGGTGAACATGGTAGAGGTTTAAATGTGGAATGGTTGTAGTGTAGCAGAGCATACGTAACCTCAAAAATCATCCACGCCAGATGGCACAGATTTACTTTTGCATTACTAAAAGGCGCCTCCTAGATCACAAGAAATATTGCAGTATATAGGACGAAACAACTTTGTCTTCATATTGAGATAACTTTTGGGGAATACGTGTTGTTGTAATATCTTTGTCATCACTACAATAGTAAAGATGTGTTTAACGTGAATCAGATTTTAAGGTTTCTTGATTAGCAGGTTAGAATTTTAAAGTGTAAGGAGCGACAATAGTTAAGATGACAGGAGTTTGAATGCTTCTTGACATTTCATTATTTCACGCTTCATCCACTCCCACCACTCTGCCCATAAAGTTTTCCCATGTGGGTTTTCCTGGAGATTGAGGACTGATTTGTGCGCGGTTGTCAGGTAGCTCTTATTGCGAACAGAATTGAATATGCTGGCTTTTAGGGGGATTTCTCATATTTTCGGGTGAACAGAAGATGGTAGAGGTTGAAATTTGAAATGATTAGTAAAATAGTGCAAACTCAAAAAACATCCAAACTAGATGGCGCAGATTTAATTTTGCCTTACTACCAGACATCTAGATCACAACAAATATTGTAGTATGTAGGACGAAGCAACTTTGTCTTCATATTGAGGTAACTTTTGGGGAATACGAGTTGTTATAATTTCTTTGTCCCCACTACAACAGTAAGGATGTGATTACCGTGAATAAGCTTTGAAAGTTCCTTGATTAGCAGGTTAGAATTTTAGAGTGTAAGGAGCGACAATAGTTAAGATGACAGGTAACTCTTATTCCGATCAGGGTTGGATATGATGGCTTTTGGGTGGATTTCTCTTTTTTTTTATAATTGATTGGCAGAGGTTTAAATTTAGAACGGTTGGTAAGTTCATGAATCGACCGCACACGCAACCTTTAATAACATCCACGCTAGAGGGGGCTGATTTAATTCTGCATTGCTTACTGTCATCCCGATCACAACAAATACTGCAGCATATAAATCGAAGCAACTTGGTCTTCAGTTTGAGACACATTTTGCTGGAAACGAGTTGTTGTAATATCTCCAGCTACTTTACAAAAGCAATGATATGATTAAAGCGAATATAAGATTTTAAGTTTCCTTTACTAGCAGGTTGAGTTTTCAAAGTGTAAGGTGTTGCATTCGTTACTGGTATTAGTTTGAATGCTTCATTACATTTCATAATTTTACACATGAGATTCCAGCCGAACCGTCCTTAAAGTTTTCCCATGTGGATTTTCCTTAGATATTATTTTGGTGATGGACTTGGTAGGGGTTTAATTTTCGAATAGTTAGTAACATAGTGGATAGCCGATTACGCACACAAAAAGATCATAAAACATTCAAGCTAGATGGGCAGATTTATCATTGCATTACTAACAGTCACTAAGTCTCTACAAATATTGCAGTATATAAGCCTAAGCAACTTGGTCTTAGCCCCTTTGGTGGACACGAGATGTTGAAATATCTTCAGATACACGACAATCGTAAGGATATAATTATTACCAATATAATTTGAAGTAAATGTTTCTTTTTTTTTCTTGTGAACCATTGACAAGAATCCAACAAATTCATATTGGCCTTCTAAGTTTTCAAAGTTGAAGATGCTACATTTGTTGAGACGAAAGAAATTTGAATGCGTTATTTATATATTACATGCTAATCTCCTCACCCATAGATACACCCGTAAAGTTTCTCACGAGGGGACTTCCGAGATAATGAACTGATTTGTTACCAGGTAACTTGCCATTGCGATTTGGGTAGACATGTACACCTTTATACTGCTCAAGGTTGAGTTCTCCTACTTTTAGGCATGAACTTGAAGATATTGGTAAACTATTTTCATTTGGAATGGTTGGTAAACTTATTTAGGGTATTATTATAACTAACTTATTCCGGCTTTCAGTACAATTTTCTTAATTTTTCGAAAAAGGGATGAAAGTTTCAGATTTCTACGTTAGATTTTCAAATTCTAGGTTCATTTCTATAACAGAGGGTAAAAACAGGAATGGTTTAAAAAGTATTTAAAACATATGTTTAAGATATTCCGCAAAAATTTCCATAATATTTCAAACAATTAAGTTTAAAATTTGGTTGCAGACAAGAAAAAACCAAACCTTTTCCCAAATTTACATTTGATTTACAATTTAGTAACCACTTTAATAAAACTACTGAATTTTAGAAAGACACGATTATATTTAGCTTGCTTCTGGATTATTTTATAAAATATAATTAATCAATTTTATGCTATAAAAATAGTAAGGCGGTCCAATCGCGTAGGCTTTCGTTGTTTTTATAACCTATGACATTACCTAGCATATAAAAATATTCAAAACTTTAAAATGTCTAAACGTGCACTTGCATATTTTTTTTACAATTATTTTGTACTTAATCCACGATAATGTTTTTACTCCATTATAATTTATTAATGAACTGCAAAACAAAGTACATTTAAACAATTTGTTAAAGAAAAATTTGAATAAGTATTAAACAAATTCTAAATAAGCATTAATTTTTTAAAGGATTAACACTAAAATGTCCTGCATCGAATGTATTATTTGATTAAAAGAAAATAAACGAACTCATTAGCTACTTAGAATCTGCAAAAAAAAAATCATTCGTCAGAATAAATATTTGCTTTGTTATTCCCATTCCTCTTTCAATAAAAAATTAGAAAAGAAAATCCTACATGAAAGATTAATAACCATCGTCTCAAATACTTCAGACTTCCTAGACTAAACACACTTTTTATTTCGGTTCTTGAAATCCAAATCGTGTACGACATTCTAAAAAAAAGAACAAGAAAAAGAAATATATTAACACACATCTTTTTATTTTTCTGTCCATGTATGCTCAAGTTGTTTGCACACACTCAGCTATTTCTGAATCCAAGTCTAAAAATCGTTGCCGAAAGGCTGAAATTAATGTAATATGGGTCAAGAAAATATCTTTCTAGCTATTTATCACGGCGTACAACAGCACATTTTTGAGCTCCAATGTTCGGGACATTGGAAAACACTTAGGCATCGGAACATCCTGTCAAGTCGGAATTCATTTTTCATACCTTTTCCAGGGGCATCTCTTCGCTTCAGTTCGTGTTTCCTTTTTCTCGCCTGTCTGCTTTGTTTTTGTTTATTTTGACTCCGAATGCTTTGTGCTTTTACCGTGAAAAGTCATTGTTGTCGCTGATAAAAGAATTTTTTAAGTGTTAACGAATTTACGTAGAAGTTAATTGATGTAAGTGGATTCGAAGAAATACTTTATCGTTTGAAAAATGAAAAGTTATTGCATATTTGAGTTCTGGTATAATGAATATTTTCTGACAATTGTAAATTTGACTAGTGAAATATTAATATTACAAGGACTTGCTATCTTATGCTAGAAGAGCGTAGGACACCTTTGTTTACCCCAGAAAATTGTAAGAACTTCTACTGATGCATCTTGCTACATCTGTTACCGCCCAAGGATTATAACCAACAAATCAAGACCATTATAGCGTTGTAAAGTTCAAACAGGGAAATATATTTGCTCCAGCCTATCTATGTACCTAGCGTTAGAAAGTAGTAAAAACTACTTTCACAACACTCATACGAACTCTCAATTCAAGACAATTATAGCGTCGTAAAGTTCAAACAGGAAAATATATATGCACCAACCTATCTAGCTACCTAGAGTTAGAAAGTAGTAAAAACTACTTTCGCAACTCTCACACGGGATTATTTACAGCATCCCAAGTTGATCAGACCCTGCAAGCGACTAATACTTCTCACCTCCCCGCCCAATCAGATAAGCACAATTCTTCCATCGCCATCTTCAGCTTACCAAACCAGCTTCTAAAAATCTCCACATTACACTTCGCAATAATAATAATGGCCAATTGATTTAAAAAAAAACCTAATCTATCATTTAAAAGTATCTTGATTTTACACCTAGTGTTATGAAACTAAAAATTTTAAGATGTGTTACATTCGTGTAAAGGGTAGGATTCGTCCAACAATGCATAATTTACTCAAAACCTCAATTGCTTGCATAAATATAAAACAATTAAGTTTAGAAATTAATGGAGTAAATTAATGAAACAATTTTTGGCAAAGGTTTTATTCTCGTATCATTGAAAGAATTTATAATTAAAAATAAAGTTATGTTACATTTTAACTAGACGATTTAAAAAAAATTCTTGTTTACAGTATCTGTATGTCTACGCGCACAATAACTGCTTCCATAAATCCAGGCCTATATTTACTTATTTGCAATTCAATTATTTTGTGACATTGGTAACAAAAATTTAAATATGAATGCCAACAACAAACGAGATTCGCCCACTTTTACGGTTTCTGTACTAAACCCTAGCTTATGACAAGTTTTCTTTTAATCCTAAATGGCTGTAATGTTAACAACATATACTCTTCTACACATAAGTTTTATGAAAGGTCAATTTCAATTTTCAAATACCAAGTAAAACTTTATAATTACGACTAGACACAATGTTTATTAGTTAAAACTAACTATATGTTATTACATTTACAGAATGTTGATGTATACCTCAAACCTTATTAAAGTGTTTACTATCTTTCTAAAACTTATGCAGAGTAAATTCAATTACAAGAATCACTCCCAAGAATTGAAAACTACTCTTTAGAAATGTTAAATAAAGAACAACTTGGTTTTTATTATATAAACTATAAATGATTTTGAATAGATTGTTCTTGAGTTGGAAAGAAGTTTTATTTTAAGGAACTTTTTAATTACAAATATTTTTCAATTTCAATGTGTTAAAATTATTGAAATTATTATTCGGACAGGTGAGAACCTAATTTCGAATATATCCAGATTTTAGAAGAAAAAGTAAAATAGATGTTAAGGTGTTTTCAAACATAGAAAACATACGAAATGGAAAGCTATTTTTACTTGTTTATATTTTTAATCAATTACTCAAATACTCAAACTTGCGTGAACGACAACTTATTTAACGGCGAATAAGACCAAATGACCGCTGGTTTCGGAAACAAAGTGCCTCTGTGTTAATCCAATTTGTAAAATGATTTTGTAAGCCTCGTTTCTCCGGCTTCATGGAATATTTCACAGACACTTTTTCTAAAAGATAAATGTGAGTTACTGGGATCTATAATCTCAATTTTTTAAATTGAATTTTTAGTAAGTAAAATAATGTATTGAAACTTGTTTTAAAAAAAGTACCTGAACCAATTTCAAAATTACACCGGTAAAAGGTGGCTTATTTTTTTCCCTTTGGCTTAACACAAGGCACATTCGATTGGAGTCATACTGTCTAATTATCTTATATAGTAAAATTACACTCCTTGCTAACCTAAGTTGGGTATATAGAAATATGCTAAAGAGAAGATCCTTATTCTGCTGATGTAAAGAGTTCCATAAATTATTTGTGAATCCATCCAGAAAACATGTTTAAAACATTAATTTCATTTAAGGTCTAACAGATTTGAATATTATTTGAGAAAATTTCGCAATTTTATCAGAATGAAAAGTGTATTTTGGTTAAATTGTATTCAGATCATTTTGCAAGTAAATATTTAATTACAAGAGTTTCCTACTAACGGACCAATCACGCTTTCCCCCCTGCCTTTTTACTGTTTGTTTTTACCCAAGCTACACTCTTAAAATAAACGAGCGATTTTTACTCAGTCTGAGTTATTTTCACTCACCTAGTCTGGAAAATGCACTTCTCCTTTTGGAGTGGATCCTTTGTGTGTTAAACCTCCGACAGGATCACTCCAAACGAGTGATTTTTATCTCAGTCTGAGTTAATATTAAATCCTTTCTAGTGTCGAAAATGCACTTCTCCAACTGGAGTGGATTTCACCCTTTTGTTTTAAGAATATAGGTTGACATGGAGAGTAGTTTTGAATAAGTTCCTGGCAAATTCTTCAAAACTACTTCAGCATGGAACAGCTGCTTTCACCCAAACAGCCCAATTCCAGGGCCTATCCGCTTCCGCGCATCACCCTAAGAGGATTGACATCCTTACTTGAAGAAATCCTGTCCCTCGCATCTCCTTTTGCATGAGATACTACAGAGTTCAAACGCAATTTACTCAGATACTTTAATTGCTTTTCGTAGCCATGCATGCGCTCAATAATCGCTTAAGCTTTTAGATCTCGACTTCCGTAGGAATTAACATGCACAGTTTTCGTTGAAGAATTTCTGAAATTCCCCCCGTTGTCGACTTTGATGTCGATGCATTAATGGCGTACTTTCAGCGACGGGGTTTGAAGAAGGCTGGCTGTAATTAGGAAAGCTTAGGTTTGAGAGTTTGTGTGTTTGGTGCAATGGTTTAATTTGAGGCTGATAGCAGATATAATTAACTTTTTTATTTAGAAGAAGATTTATTTATAGTTTGTGGAAGAATATGGAACATACACAAAAGCTGAAATGGTATGGTAAACTACGGCAAAACTAAGCATACGAAAAACTAAACTCAAAACAAAGAAGCTTCGATACAATTCCGTAATAAATCATTTTCCACACATAAACATGTATTATACATTTAGGAATTAATAAACAAATATGTGAAGTTTGTGGCTTTGACGGTTAATGAAGCGGGGTTATATTAACGATATCTCCCCACCCCCTTCTTTCACTCCCATGCCTTATATCTATCAATAAGTAATGGATTGTTGACGATATTATGCTAAGTCAATAAAACTGTACTTCTATTTCGAATCATTGCCTGAGATCCACTAATTTTAGTGTATTATTATATTTTAAGGATTTAAGGAAAGAATTGGGCAAAACTGCCCCAATTCCTATTTATTAAAAAAAGTTTTCATAAATTAGAAGCACTTTATGTCAAAAGCTATTTGAAGTAAAGAACTTAACAAGGACATGTTGGAAAATTGTATTGGTTTAAAAATAATTGAATTCAACGTGTTTATCAGAAAAAAAAATTAGCAAGAATATATTTTGGTTCTGCTTCCAAGTAAGTTCTACAAGTAAAAACTAAATATTTTTTGACATGCTTCTTTGGATAGACAACAGCATGCTACGAAGTAGACAAGCTAATGAGAACACATACAAGTTATTTGCAGGTCCTTATTTGACGCTACTATTAATAACGTGGTTAAAGAAATAACAGCAATTGTTATTATACGTTTTTTATTAGGCTGCGTCCTGAGTTTTTACCCTGAGTCAATTTTTAATTGTGTAGAAATAGGACAAATTGATGTGGATCAAATATTTACAGAATTTAATATATTTAAAAGATTCAAACTACTTTTATGTTTATTTGAATGTTTCTAATAATGATAACTAAAAAAAATTAACATCGTATTGATATAAGTATATTTAAATTTCCTATTTTCAACTATAAGATACTGATTGGTTCAATCCACATAACATTTATATTTTGTTATTTTAATAATAATTGATAGCTAGAAAAATTTGCTTTAAAATACTTCAAATATTTTTTCCAGACTAAAATGTACATTTCACTATTCGTTAAAGCTAAACATGCTTCAACATCAATTCATTTGAAAATCTTCTAGCCTACAATATCAATACGTACGGCGCAATTCAAAAATGAAAATTTCTCAAAAAGAAAAATTGCCAAGAAAAAGAACAAAAGTGTAGCTTAACTCTTTGCTAAGAAGAATATTAATGCTATTTCCAATATACTGCCTTTTCCAAAGAAAAATTGCTTCTCATGTTTCGAATAACCCTGTTATATTCGGGCATCTTCCGTTTCCCTATTTCTGTTTTTCCCTATTTTTTTGGATGAACATGATTGGCAAGCCTAATGAAGTGAACTGGATATGGCAACATATTTGTTTAATTCCACCCTACTTTTGGAAGACAAATGTATATTGAGGAAGTCTTCATTATTAAACGAAGATAGAGAAATCAGACAGTAAAAAAGAGTAACTTTAAGCAAGTAACTTCATTCAAGATTTGCTATAATGGCTGGCTGATATGAAGGAAGCTGTGTTATTTGTATGTTACATTTCGTTATACTATAATGGACAGATTTTTGTATTTCAAATAAAAAAAAACAATTCCCTATACGCGTGTTTATATTTTATCTTCAGATTTTTCGTATACGTGGCTCGACGTCTTTCAATTAAAAAAATGAGAATATGTTGTTTCAGACTTTATTATATTCGTAAGTTAAAAATAATTTTACTTGCTGTTTATTATGTCAGTTAATATAAATCGCAAGATAGTTTTTATATTTTGTAGCAATTTACTATTTAAATCTACATTTTAATATTCAAAAAGCCATCTTAATAATATCCCAAAGCATTTTAGATCTATATCTAAGAAATGGAACATATAATGGACACCAGTAAAATTTTATCCATCACTTACGAAACCGTCATTTTATTCTTGTACCCTCGATCCCAGAGATATTTTTATAGCTTCCTACCATAAAACTTCCAATTTTCAATTCCACCTGAAATATTATACGAGTACACACTAAACTTATCGCATAAATTCGATTCCCGATATTCATCCATAAAACATGATACGAGATACTTATAAGTTACTTTTTCCACTTTGGTCCGAGTTTACATTAGGAGTCGTACTAACTCCTCGCTGCCAATCCTTTTTGGTACGAAGATGACGTATGCTAATTAGAAACACTGAACGTCAGATACACGTCCCTCGTTGGTCACGTTCTCATTTGAAGAAATGGAAGGTCCCAAACTCATTTTTTAAAGAAAAAGTTCTTTTTTCTTCTTCTTCTTCAAAGAAGACGTATAAGATTTTTCTTTTTGGGGTTCCACAAATGCCCCGTTGATGTATAGACGTGATCTTTTTGACTGATGACGTGGAGCGGGTCACAGACATGAACGGTCGGACTCGATCAATGTGGTCCAGCTGTCGAGTCCCTTTATGGACACACTTTGGAACGGATCCGGCAGAAAAAAGGCAGTGAAAGCAGCGTAAACTGGAGGCAAGTGTAACGCAGAGTTAAGAAGGAGGTCGAGATGCTGCCGAGTAAATACTAGTACAAAAACCGGTTGGCCATATGAAGCCATCGATTGCCTTGTAGTAAGCATAAACAAACTGTATAAGATCACTATTTGGTGTGATTCTAAAGCGGATTTTGTGTAAGCTCACTACATCGACTCATAGCCTACTCAAAGTACAAGGCCAGAGAAGCTCTCCCAATTAAGTGCGTGGGCGAAAAGTTAGACGTCACCGTTCCGAGTGCATAAGAAGAATTCGGTTCGTAACCACTTGGAACACTAAAATTTAGTCGGCTCTAAACGAATGCGGTTCCAATAGGGTTCTAGGCTCTAAGGTTCTAGATAAGGTTTATTCTTCTTTGTAAGACGATAACCAAAACCAGTGACCTCAAACTTTCAGTCAACGCGCGTTTTTCGGAAAGTTTATCTGGTCTTGTAAGTTGAGAAGGCGATGATCGACTAGTGGATTTCTAACTATCTAGTAAAAAAAATATAAACACAACAAATGTTTTATACCTCTAAACAGAATTGAAGAGTTCATGGGAAAAACCAAAGACAGGATATTTGTCCGTATTAAGTATCTTTGGCGACCATAGCGAGTCATCACCTAAACGGGTGTAAGGAAATCTGTTTCTCACTTGGTAATTCTCTCGCTGCAGCCCTGATTTACGTGAGACATGAACCGCACGATTTTACATCGAGAAAAGAACCAAGGGAAAAATGGTTTCCTGTCGCCAATGCAAGCTAAGCAGACCTGAATACGGGAAGATTCCTAGTCAATCAACGGGTTTTTCCCTTAGAATCAACTTCAATCGCTACCACCTTGTGAAAATTCAGATCTCGAGATACAGCCAACAACAAAGCTAGCAGTTATTTTTTTAATTTTAAATTAATGATTTTTAAGGAATAAACTTAGGCACTTCAGCATAAAATAACAATAAGTGATAGGATTGTTTAAACATACTATGTTTTTTTGGCGTCATTCTAGCGGCTTCACTCTTTTTCACTCCAAGCATTTCCATATTCTTCTTAACTCTATAAAGTATAAAGATTTTTTTGAAGGGAAAGATTCATTTCTTTCTGCGGGGCTCTTTTAGAAGCGTCGTTCCAGAAAGCTGGATTTTATCGAGCTTCTTTGGCTTGAAGTAGATTTTTCTCTTAGAATGAAGCAGCCTATAACGTAAGTATGAGTTTAGGAAACGAAAATATTTTTGCTCTATACTATAAGAGAGTTTAAGTTACCAAAAAAGTAGTTTAAAAAGTTTTAAAAAGTGAACTAAGACTATTGTCAAACTTCCAATGACATCAAACTCTTTAAGCTATTTTGTCAAGAGTATATATTTTTTAGGGAATATTTTTATTTTTTAACTGTATTTATTTTTGTATTATTTTTGTAAAAATCTGTTACTGCTATTGGTTATCAGATTACAAAAAAAAATGAAATTTACCTCTCATACCCACCTAAAAATGTAAGAAATGATCAACTAAACCTTCATATTGACTAGATAGTTCTAAAAGGTTTTGAAAATCATTACAATATTTTACTCTCTCTCTTCATTTTATTTCAACATATGCTACCGAGGATCACTCCACAACTCTTTGAACATAAAAAGGGTATGTGAACTGTAAACTAACTAGATAGATGCTTGAAACCTGAAACGATGGTCAGTAAAATTACATCTGTGTTAACTGAAGTAGAATACTAGGTACGAGGCAACATTGGCTGCATTGAAGATATGGTATAGATTGGCTACATTGGCTGCATTGGTATGGTACATATATATTCCAGCATGTGTGCTTGTTTAGAGAACCGCTTCTAAGCTTTCGTCAAGTGGGACAGACACAGAAAGAATATTAACAGTCACAAAGAAAGGGATAAAACATAGACAAATAACAACATTTATTGACGGTCACAAACATCCATGCCTGGCCGGGATTCGAACCCGACCCCAGCAGCTCCAAAGGCTGGCTGCATTGAATATCTGCTTGTAAGAGACTAGGACTGGACAGTTTTAAGCATTCCTTAAACTGGTAGTTTTAAATTATAGTTTCAATATAACAAAATATTTTTAGTCTATGTTAGTGCTATATTTCTATTTTAGGCAAGTAATTATTATTATTGTTTAGATAATAAATTTTGTTAAAGATTTAAGATTTTTTTCAGTTTGTATTGAAAAGTGCTTTTATTTTAACACTTCTAAATCACAGATGTTTGCATAAATAACCATTCATTTATCTCGCTTCTTTTCTGAATTTCTTTTCAATTATAGAAAACTAAAGACTCCCTCTCTTCTATTTGGAGCCACGGTTCACCGTTTCAATCCAAAGTCTTTTGAAACAATTTCTTCGCTTTTTTCCGCTCCTCCATCTCCCAAGAGACATGCAAATCCAGACCCGAAGTCTTAGGACTACCTGAAGAAGGAAATGCAAGCATTCCGGAAATTTCAATTAGAACTAGTCAGCCGTCTAGAGGGAATGCTGCTTGGAAAGACTCAATACAAAACCTGTTTACCAAGTGAAGACATACCACTCTCCACAATACGCCCAGATAATCTTTTTGTGAATGATTTGGCGTAATTTTTTTTCTATAATAGGACTACAACTTTGGCGATCAAGCTTTAGCAGACTTGGCATATTTCCCAGAACTGAGAGCCATTTTTTTGTGGCACCATCTAGGCGACTCTCGCTACCAATTTTGACCCACAGATTACAATGGATCAGAGCTCTCTGTGGACGTTAAAGTATGCCGAGATTTAATTTCGCCGACAGAAACCAAGCCAAATGAAACCTCCAGGGATCTTTTGCATGCCACATAATCATATGTTATGCGTGCCCACGATTTTCCCGTCCAGAAGTTTTTTATGTTAAATTGTCTCTCTATCAATGAAGAATCTAAGCCAAATTACTCCGACTGCATTGAATATTTTTACAAAAGATTTTTTTAATATGATAGATGTAGCTTATTAAACTTCCCTGTCATGAAACTATTTGAAATTGTTTAGAATATTTTGTGGTAAAATATATATATATATATTGAAAACAAAAAAGAAACAATCCCAACCAATTTCAAAAAGTGGTATTATCGGGACGTTTAAGTCAGCTACATTTATCATTTAAAAAACGTTATTAATCAATCGTTATTCTTCATTATACGCCTGTTAAAATATGGATTACAGTAGGAGTACTTTGACATAGATTTTTTTTACATATATTTTTAATTACAATAGACTTAAAGTCGCAGTGCTTGGCGATCTTGCCCCCCACCAAGAAAGTCATAAGTCATATATTTTTAATTGGATTAACACAAAAATAAGACAGTTTGGTGACCTGGCTACCGCTCATATTTCCCGTAGGTGAATCGTTTGGGCATATTACATCAATTTGGTAGTTTCACACATTTTCTAGCCAACCATCTAACCTCGAAGCTCAACTCTTTCCTAGCGATCTTCCAGCAAGGAGCATACCTCTATTTAACCATTTCTTATATTATTTTTTGATGCATATTTCTTGTATCGTGCCGAGCAAAGATTTTGCATATCGTTGTTTTGTCTTATTATTACGAGCGAGGAACCGTCAATATATGCGCGGGAAGTTCGAACAAAGAATGTGGAAAAGATTTGGTTGTTTGGTAGAAAAGTTATGGTTAAAAATTGTTCGCCCGAATGTTTCAATGGGTGTTTCATTGGACATTGTCTCTTTAAAATATGTTTACAATTTTATCACAAAAATTTCAAAATGGAATTTAAATATATTAATGAATACTAGTAGAACAATAGTAATATAGTTTAATATTTTGATTATGCAATTATAAATGATAAGTTTAATTCCAATTTTATAGACGTTGTAAAATATAAGAGAAACGAGGAATATCAATTTATGACTTTTTATTGAGAAAATGTCATATCATGCGTATGAAAAAAACTATAATTATTTGTATAACTTTGATTATTTCACCTGCCTTAAACTGGGAAATATTTAACACTAAATATAACTGTTAATACGTTAATAATATTTAAAAAAAAAACTTTAAGTACCAGTATGGCAAGGTAAGTACTTTTTGGACTAACAATTCGATTAAATTATGCGAATTTTTTCATTAAAAAATACAAGCATTTGTTACAGCATGTGAAAAAAGGTTTGAGACACATCTAAATTAAAAACATTAATCAAAATGGAATTTAACAAAAATTTGGATAACATTTTTCACATTTTAAGCTAATTATTATTAAAAAAAATTGCAAATCCAAAAATCTGATCACCAGACCTACAATAATTATTATTAAAAACTTAAACTGTAATCTTCTACTCATTCAAGTCTATTAATCCTCGTTTGATAAATTTCTTATTATGAAATGAAACGACTATTGTATCGATACGCGGGTTTTATTGAGACTTCTCACGAACGCTCTCGTGACTTAATTAGAGAAGATATGAAACATGGTGCAGTAAAAATAATTTATGTCATGTCATTTCAAGATGTAACGAATAAGAAACTGCGACTCAATCGTCGCAAAGACGCTTATCTTTATATTCTTAAAGAAACATGTAGAATAAACGTAGGCCTGAAAAATGTAATAAGTATTCAATGTCTGTATGAAGGTAATGTTTTGAAAAACGACCTTTTATTGATCTAACGGCAATGGTAAATGTACTTTGTGGTACACTTTACAGTACGATTTTTCTATTTTATCATCTTATGATAATATTAAATCTACTTCTTATATCTAGCTAAAAAGCATATATTTTGAAACTTTTCTATACGCATCTGGAAATAGGTATATATAAGCATGTAATACTTACAACTACAGTTATCCTAACTACGATTGTCGAAACTTCAGTGCGTGTAATTCTTTTCCAGCCCTTCATCCACACTCTAATCTTTCCGCGCATAAATGTGTTGTAGATGTATTAAAAATTATTACTTTATTATTTAAATGATTAATTAATTATTATATTAATTATTATATTAATAATTAATAATTAATTATTATATTAATATTAATTATTATCGCTAATCTTTTTAAAGTTCTATATCGTTAAAGAATAGACATTTCTCTAATTTTAACCATACATGCAGCTTAAAACTGATTCGATTTGCTATTTTTTTTTAAATAAATATAATTAACTGTAATTCCTTTTACATATTTAATAAAAAAACACATTCTTAATTTACATCATTGTACTTCCTCAGAAACATGCTAATGCTTAAAGAAGCAATAATCAAGTATAATTTCTGAAATAAATTCCAATATATCAACTCAAATAACATCATACGTTGCAATAAACATCGCACGGAAAACAGCCTGTTCAACAATTCTACAGATCCAAAGCTCTTATTTAAGGTTCACTAATCACAAATCTTAGTGTTCAGGCATCGATAGTCGCAACACAACCTCCAGGACACAGAATTGTTAGTTTAAAATTCACAAAGAAATCTATTGTTTCCGGAGTGCTCTTGAAATCTCCTACAGTCATGCCTGGCGTAGTTTGTCAGAATTGTAACGGATAAGTTAACTTAATAAAATGATTAATGTTGCAGATCGCGGAAGAATTTAGTTATTTATTAGTTATTTGTGTGTTAAACACTTCAACTTCTCACATAGCAAAGGTGGATAGCATCGATGTGTAAAATTTTGTCTTTCAAAAAATGAGTTGGAATTTTGTAACGAAGTTTTTCTGACATTTTACGTTGTATTCACAAGAGATAAATAGTTGTTGGTGTTTAAAAATTTTAAATTTTCATCTGGGGAACTCGTGGTTCATTTGAAGGGTTGGCTAGGGTATTTATTATTAGCACTAACTACACTTTCTAAAACTACAGAGCGATATAAGAATTTAGGGAGGCAGAAAAAAATATTTATTAAAATATCACGTTCTATGTTGTGCATGTGTTGTATTATTTTCCTTTAAGAAAGCCAATCTTGTTGCTAATACCTAAAAGAAAAATACGTGAGCTCATAAAAAGCATAAGAGGGGGCACACACAAAAAAAAATAGTTTTTTAGCTCTTAAACCCAACCAGAAAAGGCTCTAACAAAATCAAAACGACAACATAGCATAATAGTAATTTATTTTATTAAAAAATTTATAATTAGTCGTTGATTAATGAAATCGTTAAATATTGAATATAATGTCAACACTTCTCTCCGTCCCATTTCTAGGAAATGGGTATCGAAGAATTTTCATTCTTCGAGTGCAACAGACATATGGTCAAATTATAATCAAATAATATAACTCTTAAAAGCTTATAAACTAAAGGCAATATATTAAATGGTACCCTTAAAATATATTTAAGTAATACATTTTAAACTCTCATAAGCCTTCATACGTAATTACTCGGAAATTCTGGAAGTACATCATAAAGTCTTAGGAACACATACATTTAGCCTTAACACCTTCTTTAAGCAAAAGTAGAATGTTCGTAAAATTCAAACTAAAAAAACAATAACCTTCTCTTTGAAATTGGATTAATTATATTGTAATTGTATATTAGACACTGTAATTACGCAAATGTAACGTAATTATATACTTAACGTAATTTTATAATTACATTACAGTAGTAATATTGTCAAACTACAACTGCAAGGCGCTGTGTTTAGGTGACGAAGTTTTCCAGTTTTCCCGGTCTCTTTTCTCGAAAGAATTATGAACGTTTTTCGCTTCGGTGAATATTTAAGGTAATATTCTCCTGGAGCGTAAAAAAGATATTCTCCCAACAAGAGGTGCTGGGTATCTGGCGAAACTTATAGGAAGAAATAAGTTTTAAAAGCGGGTATTTCTTCCAAAGAAAATTTACGGTTCGTGGATGCGCGTTATACATGGTTGCCACGGAATATTTCAGCTTACTATATTGATAAGAACTAATTGGGAAAACATTAACCAGATGTGGAGAGTTTATTTAATTTGGGGTGCTATTAAAGAGGATATCTATCCATATCTTATCACTCATTTTTTATGTTACATTTTCGCTGTATGTATTTGAACAAATTAGGTTAAATGTACTATGTTTATGTGTAATATAATAATATTTTAATGGTTATGAAAATAAGATATACTGTATTTATTATCATAACTTGTAGTTTTCTGTTATAAATCATGTATCTATTTGATTATGGAAACTTTTGTTTACCTTCATTAATATAGGACAATCATCATATTATTAAATAGGACAATCATTACAGTGTTAATAATTTGATAGAAAATGGTCAAATGTAATGTGTTTATTTAATACAAACTATGCTCAATGCCCTAATCGATAGTTGGTTGATTACAATATTAGTATATATTATTTGAGGTAATATTTTTCTGTGTGATAACATTAAAAAACAATTAGTGTGTCTAACGGGATTAAAAATTTCAATACTCAATTATTCTAAATACCTTAAAGTATATTTATAAGTAAAATTTTTGTAAGTCTGGAAAGTTTTCCGTTCCAATTCACCCCACTGATAACCTCTATCCAAAATTTATAGATGAATATTTCTTGTCACTACTTTTTTTTCACTATTTTTTTGTCACTACTGTCACCTTTTAAGATTTCTCTGTTGACAGTAGCATTGAGAAATCATTTTAATGCCGGGATGATTGCTGAATATTGAACTCAAACAATTAATCATAGACTGAATTTACACACATCTTTGAGGGAATCACTAAGTATATTTTTTTAGTTATTTTTTCATTATTTAAAATTAAATTTTATTTCTGTTAATTACGTTACATTTTTACGACAAGTAACCAAATGTGCATAAAAATATATAAATATTCCATCATTTTCAAGCTTCCATGCCTTAAAACTGGTAAATTGTATTATTTTTTCTACTTACTAAAAAAATAAATACACAGCTAGCAAAATACACATAATTTTACTGTAAGTACTAAACTTCAAAGCTAGCAATAAATAAGGCTACACTTAAGCTATTTCTCACAAATACTCCGCATTGAAAATAGTCAATGCTAGACATAATATCTCATCCTAACTTCAACATAAACCTGAAATCTCACTTACAGAGAAGCATAAAGAATGTATAATCAGAAACTTAAAAATTCTCCTTGGAGCCATACATTACCCAGCAGACACCTTGTCGCGAATGCCCTGTATTCCGTAGAGAACGAGTATCTCGGAACAAGAAACAAAAGGCACTGTTCAGTTTTCTAAAAAGAAATATCTCCAGTTTCTTGGATACTTTGGGGCCGATAAGAATTGCTTTGAGAGGAAGATCGGGCTCTCCAAGGAATTGGATGCGGAGGATGGTTGGGTTTTTGATAGAATGCGGATGGCTGATATTGATTTCTGTAAATACTATTACTAAAAAGAGATAATACTCCTAAGCTAACAAAAGTTTAAGGAATTTGGTTTTTAAAAAATATCTTCATACGTACTCATTGTAGTTAAAATATATTTCGTTTTAACTGTATTAAAGAAATTAAGAAGATGCATTCCTTTATGGATTTCTTCGTGGTTACAAATAAGTTTTTTTTTTATTAGACAAAAATAAGGGCGAAATACTGCAATATTTATTGATTTTAGCCGAAAATGACTCAAACAAAAATTGTGCTTCCAGACATTTGAGGCTGTTATATAAGCATCTAAAGGTTAATTGTGCAATTGCAAGAATGTATATACATTACAATTCAAGATGCCAAAGTTTCATGGTTTGAATCAAACTTTCGGAATTGACTTTGGTATTGAATGAAGCAATGATAGAAATAGTAAGCGAAACTAGACCGTTTTCGACCAAACTAATCGAATTCGAGGTAATTTTGAATAATTAAAACAATAAATGAGTTCGAAAACTTTAAAAAAAGCATACACTTTGTAGAATTCAACTTACATATCTTGTTATATATAGAGTGGAACAAATATTCTGACTATTGTGAACTCTTAGTGGTAGGAAGAGTAACTTTTGAGAGATAAAATTAAATTGCATCTCATAAATATTGTCACAAAAATTGTCTAGTAAAATTAGTCAATCATTCTAAAAGTATTCCATCATTCATACGTCCTCTATAATTTAAGTTACGCAATTATACATCTATTTCAAATACTGAAATACAACCACACACGTCACCTACAATTTGAACGAATGTCATCACTTACAAAGTCCATTTTACCCGAGTCTTCCAATTTGTAACCATAAACAATTTGAATTTCCTTCATTTCCCAAGAGAATTTACAGTATTCTTCGCGACACATTCTGAAGGTAAATAACTTCCGCAATTCGCAACGACCTTTAAGTAGAACAAATTCAGTTTTCAGGGTCCCGTTCAATTAGTCACAGTAAGACCTTTCGTTCAGACTCGCAGCAGTCAACCGGCGCAAGATAAGGTTAATTTATAAAAGGCTTTTGGGGATTTGATGCACAAACATCTTGAGAAGGCGCTTCGTTAAGGATGGCAAACATTCCTCATCGCAACAACAACGGGACGTCCAACGTGGGTTGTGTTAGTACAGAAAGAACTAAGCCACAATAACCAACTACGTTGCTCAAGAATTATTGAGCTAAAATTTTGCTAGTGGAGAATGCTACAAAATCACCAATAACACAATTCTTTCCAATCTGCATATCAGATCAGATCTATATTGCCGCAGCAAAAAAGAAGACCGCATCTGCATTTTTAACGTTTTTCAGCTATTAACAACAGTACGCATTTAAATAGGAAAAAACTATCTTATTATAACCCTAAATTATTCAGATAACTCATAGTTGAATCCACATATTCAAGGGCTGTGAGGCGCTCTGTGGTCAGTGCCTTGATCTACGGATCGGAAAGTCCTGCGATCGAGTCCTGGTCGCTGAAAACTCACAGATAATATGCGGACTACGTGCTCGTTAAATATGTTGGGTCCGAAAGTCCTGTGGGCGGTCATTGCGCAGTTTCCCACGGGTGCATGTTCTTGGAGACTATTTCCCTCCCCTTCAGGGACATGTCTAAATTGTGGAGGTGGCGCGTGATAGATGGCAGTATCTGTCACGTATATGTGTACATGTGAGTGTGTGTGTGTGTTGTGACTGTCTTACTTGACGAAGGTTTATAACCGGTCTCTGAGCAAGCACACAAGCCTGAAAATATATGTATATCAACCAACCAATCCACATTCAACAACAATACTGCATTTATGCTATACTTAGCGTTAGATGAAACAGTTTTCTTCATTTTGTAAAATCTCAGTTTTTACATAAAAGATTTTTTTCCTTACAACATCAATCTATTTACAAACCTGTTAGTTTGTCTATCACATGCCAAATACGCATTTACAGGTCAGAAGATATATGCCCTTTAGAGTACAAAAGTTCTTTTTTTTACAAAGAATGTTCCATTATTATTACAATTAATTTCTTTTTAGATCAATCCTATTATTTTTCATGTTATTTGAGAAATTGTTTGAGGTTTAGAAGGGACGGCTAACTCTTCGGCCTAATTTTATCATTTAAACAACCGAAATTAGTGTTGATTAACGAAAATACTCTGACAGAAAATTTTTCAGTATTTTTTTTAATGAAGAAAGTATTTTTGAGAGAACAGCTTGCATTCACAACTAAGGAGGACACGAATATATCAATTATCTTTAGTTTGTAAAATAGAATTTTGGGTTTCAGATTAAGTTTCAACGATTCTTCGATAAGTTTTAAACTTTTTTTTTAATCATTAAATGTTTTACTAAAAAATAAAATGCATTCCACACACCTTCCTTTTACCAATTACTTTCTTTTAAAAGATGGCGCTTGGTTCCTTTTGAGCAATCGCTCACCAACCGAAAAGGTCTCGTGCTCTTTTCCTCAGTTTAACTGCGAAATTATGCGCCGCGTTAATTGAGGCTTAAATTTTAAACTTCAAGACTATCTGCAATTTAAAAAGTTCAGTTCAAACGTAAGTCCGTCTGATTGAAATTCCGTGTCTAAAGGGTTGGAAAGTGAGTAACTGATGTTAAAGGGTAACGAGTTTAGTTGAAATGGAACAATTCTATATATAATATAGGGATACAGAGTGTAATACTTTTAATGTATAGAACTTTTCAGCCAATTAGAATCCGCATGGTTGTTCACATTTGTAAAGTAAGGTAAATATTGAAACAAGTACAATAAAAAATTTAAAAAATTTCATTGATGTTAAAAAATAATAGGCGAAATTTCATTTTGAAATAAATGTTTCATTAACTCTTTAAGGGATACACTTAGACTCGTGGAATTGTAAAGATACTCGCACAATTTTTGAAAATTTATAAATTTAATTTTTTTTTATTTTAAATTATGGAGAATCTATTAATAAGCATCAACTACAGGAATATTACTTTTTAAAACTTAATAAATTGAATTTATGTTTCAGTTATATAAAGTTTTAATTTAATAACATGCCCTGAAAAAGTTACACTTCAACCGATCCGTCAGACGGTATGTAATATAAATTTCAATTCTTTGGCATTATTAACTATTAAATTATATAGAATTTAAATTAACACTAGTTGGGTAGATTTTTTTTGTGAAGGAAGATTACAATAAACATCAATATCTACGAGAATAAGTTTCTTACACTAAAAATAGTTCAACACATCGACACCGTGAGGGAGAAAAAGGAAGTGACTGACATTCATATAAGCTTAATGGTCAATTAACCATTATTCCGTGAACGGTTGAATTATTTTTCTTGGAAAATATTTCATCATAAAAAAAGGTAAACTATTTTAAGCAATTTAATTACCAAAGAAAATAGTAGCAGAAATATGGATACATTTCTTCAAATCAATAACTTATTAAAAAAGTTTTAAAATATCTGCTTTCAGTTTTTAAAAAAAAGTATTTTGTGTCTTATAGCTTCCACACTAAGTTTGCAACGCAATATGATGAAACAGACGAGCGTAATGCAACAGACAAGTGTAAAAATTCAACGCATAGAAACTGGAAGTTATTGAAAATCTAATGGGGAAATATTATAACGTTTCGTACTTTAAATCTTGAGAAAAATCAGAATTTAATCCTCATTTAAAAAGCATAAAAGGGCTATTTCAATGGAATTAAATCATTTACTACCTTTCACAACAACCACACGAGAAACTTTGTTTAGATTAAATTAAAATTTTAAGAACATGTATTTGTGTGATATCAATCACTTTGGAGTGATGCTAGACTAGATTTTACAATGAGTTTCTTTGATGATTCGTTTTATTTGTTTAGTAAAAGCAAAAGAAGAAATATTTTTCATTTACATTTGTTAATCAGCATTTGGTATTGAATAATAACGTTTAAATGTTAATTATTCCCTATAACGAAGTACTTTAATAGCATTTTATTTTTTAAAGGTATTTAAGAGACATTTTGTTTAGTAATGTTTTGAGGAGATATATAGAGAGAAAGAGAATGTTGTAAATGGAATTAAATATTTCATCTCTTATTAAGTATTAGCAATATTACACAGATATTGTTTAAAATATATATAAATTTAGAAAAGGATAAGAAATAATTATTTAATTTTTGATGAAAATAGTTGTTTCGTTTTAGACGCATGAATTTTGTTTTTAAACGGTTCTAATTTGCAGTTTTTGTTACAAATCTGCTTGTTTCTATCATAAATATCTTTTTTTAAATGCCTTTAAATGAAACAAAACAATATTTGTGACATCATGTCTGTTTAAATGTTTCATAATTATTACCACCAAATATGTGCATAAATTAAACTTCTAAAAAACACAACAAACATTCAAATGTTTAATTTTAGAACAAACGAGGTTAAAGACTCTAAATTACAACCATGACGGTTTATTAAACATTTTACTGCAGCAACAATCCATTTTCACCCACGAGAGGATGGAAACAAAGTCATCTGTTTTCAAAAGAACGGCTGCACTCTGGCTTGATAATGTTTTAACTTAATGTTTAATTGATTTTGCTTCAAATGAATGTGAAAATATTTACAAATATAGGGTAATTAACAATAAAGAATTGTTCCATTACAACTAATTTAATTTATACAAGGACTATAGCTTTTTTTTCTATTTTATATTAAAAAATAATTTGCAGGATTAGCATATATTTTAGTTTCTAAAATATGCGATTTTGTACCAAAAACAGAAGTTAGCCTTTGTTAAGTACTTATTCATTGTACGTTTAAAATTGAGCATATTAAAAAATTGTGAAGTGATTGACAAATGTTTTGGCATGTCATGACAAAAGCTAAGCCAATTTTGTCCAGTATTTTGCTAAATTAATGAGATCAGTCATCAAGTGTTTCTTATAATAAATTTTAAGAATTTCATACGGCGTTTTAAAGTTTGTTTGATAAAGACTGCTCCATTACAATTAATACACGGGACTTTAAAGAAATATTTTAGCAGTTAATCTATAAATAATTCAATTTAAAAATAATTATTTAAAAGGATTATGGTATATTTGTAATTTTTTTAGATAAAACAGCATGCAGGATAGTATTGCTAGCATTTGGATAGTACCATAATAATTTCTGACTAAAAAGTATTAAATAGAGAAAGAGTCCGTTTTAAAATCGTTAAGACTCATTGTGAAATTAGTCGCTAAAGGAGCTTTTAAAAATAAGACTCCCCATTAACAATAATACCATCATTTTCACAAGTATTGTTCGTTTTGATTAAAGTTTCGTTATTTGGTTAATTGTTTGTGGTTTTGAAGGAGCAGCAAATGAGCATGTTCATTCTTCAGAAACCAAAACAGTCTCAATTCAGAGAAATAATCAAATATTAATTCCCGTTAACTAAAAGAACCATTTTTAAGAATGTAACTGTTTTATAAACGGATGGTATTTTCAAATGAGCTTCCGAGAGTAAAAGTAATCATAGAATTATTCCAATCAACAATTCGTTATTTGTTTTGAGACCTCTTTTAAAATTGAGACCCTCTAAAGCGTACTACAACTTGAGACATCTTAAGCCAGAACATAGAGATCTCGAATCAACAATATCCTTCAGAATCCAGGTCATTTACAGCGGTTCCTAACCAAACCCGCAGCCTACTTGCACAAAATATGGAACGAAACAGAAAACTTGTTGCTCCATTGTCCCCAGCCATTTCCCTGCTTGTTTAAACAGAAGTCTTTATACCTTCCAACTGAGACTGAAACTGTAATGAGACTCGGTTGGAGTGGAAAATAAACGGTTGGGACGGGCGACTCTCATGTCTTTATAGGGCGGCTGGAGGACTATTAATTCCAAAGGATGGAAGGAGAGCTCCCTTATTAAAACGCAACTCTTTGAATTTTTTGGATAAGTTTCTGACGGTTTCTACTGGTTTTAGAGCCCTCTATACTGGTTTTAGAACTGGTTTTGTTTAATTAAATATATTATTTAATGTAGATGTTAGGATGGTGTTGATTTAGACAGAAAAATTTGGAAGATGATTGAAGTTGATTTTAAAAAAGTAAACGGGACTAATGCAGTTATTAAAAAATTGGATAAGGTTCTGACTCCCTCTCTACTGGTTTTAGACCTGGTTTTGTTTAATTAAAGATATTATTTAATGCAGATGTAATAGAAACATTTGATGTTAGGATGGTGTTGATTAAGACAGAACAATTTGGAAGTGGATTGAAGTCGATTTTTAAAGAGCAAACGGAGCAATGCAGTTATTAAGAAATTTTGCGATGTAGTAAAATTGGAGACAAAGAGACAAAAGGCAATAATGTCATACTTACTTAAATAAAAACTATGATGAATCACTTTTGACCACTGATTGGGTAACCTGATTTGATAGGAATATCTCCAGCTGTTATTGATTATTACTCCTATTTTTAGTACATTTTCCGTTGTTCCATCGTTTCATTGCTCTATGGCTTTAGGGATTTTTATTAAGTCCTCACCGAGTGATGATGTCAAACTTTAAATTACTATAACGAGATTTTGATGTTTGACGATGGAATTTTATTTTAAAATTACACTTTAAGATGTAGCATTGGCCTCATATACAGAAAAATTTGTTTACTATTAAAAAGACTTTAATTATTCAATATGTTGACATTCTTGACAACAAAACTGTTTTCCTTATGAAAATAGCAAATACGATATTGTATGACTATCTCGAGTAAACTATCTGACTAATTTAAATAAAGATAATGTGTATCTGTAAGAGGGGTAAACTGTTTGAATCACGTGAAAGGCATTGGCTACTGTCCAAAATCCCGAAAATTTTAAAAAGGAAATGCGAAATATAAGAGTGGAATTACAGTGTATTCTAAAGCTTGGTTTGGTCAGCGAAATATTAATGATTATGATTATCGCATTTGAAACATTGTAAAATGATCGTGATAAGGGTTAAATCCAGAAAAAAAATAGCTTTATCTAATAATTCATTTGATATTTTCTGTAGCTAAATGCTGACCAAAGCGTGGCACATTATTTAATCCATAAACAAATTGGAAATTGTGTTTAATTTTTGTATTTTAGAAAACCTAAAACATACTTTAGTTTGTATTAAAACATGAATACATTTTTATCCAAAATAAATATGATTTTTCATCTGTACTGACTTTGTATATTTATCAACATAGATTTCCTAAAAAGAAAACTCTCCTTAAGCATTTTAATGATTCAGGCTGTAATTAAAACAACATATCACATTTCTTTTGTAACTCTTCTGTACTTCAGGGTGTTAAATAATTTGTAAAACAGTTCATGTAAAGATAATTTTGAACCTAAGTGCACATCTCTCTGGTATACTTAAAATCTACTTGTGTGTGTGAATATAATTGCAGTATTGTTAACCTTATATCGTATAAATATTTCATAAAAAAAGGCTAAGATATTTTGCTACGCTTAATTTTTATACAAGTAATATTTTATATTATACACTATTTAACTTAATCTAACCAAACTCTAACTGCTAAAAGCACGTGAAAAAAATCACACACAAAAAAATCTTCTCCGAGACACAGCGGTAAATTTTAAAGTACACAAGATTTTTTATTTATTTTTTGATAAAAAAAGGTTTTGTGTTTATCCAAAAAGAGCTAAACCGCGTATCCTCCTTCAGAAAAAAATTCTGATAAATTTAGTATTACATAGTTGTTTGGACATCCAGGAAATTGGGCTACAGATAACATTTTTAATTCTAAACCATGGTAAAGTGAAACATTTATCGCTTGAACGAAAACCCAGATTAATCCTTCAGCTACATCGTCGTTAATTTATTGAATCTCAGAAAGGCTAACGTGAACAGTTCTCTTCTAACTGAGGAATACTAAATAAATAATAGTGGGACAAAGTAATTGTTAAATAAGACAATATTATGATTTTAAAAATAAAAGTTGTTAATAATTACTTTAATTACAATTTGTTTGCAATTTCATACTTATTATTTAAAAAATCTGATTACATAAAATGGATGCCACTTTTTTCCGGAAAATTGAGCGCCGCATTGGTTACGTTGCAAAGGTTATATTGATAAATCCAACATCACATGATATTCTAATCTTTCGTGTTTGTTGAAAGTGATAACTGGAAAAAATATACAGTTAACTAACAGAAAATTATTTTGATCTTAAAAAATATCTTAATGCCTTTCTGAAAAACAGTTCTCGATTCATTCTCTCGGAGACTTCCTCCTTGAAAGAAATACATTCCAGCCAAGAAGAGAAGACGCTCCTGTGTTGATAATAAACGTCTTTAATGAAAAGACCCGTGTGTGTTCATGACAAAAGCTGGGCTGAAAACGTATGCCTCCGATTTACTGCAATGATAATGAAGAAATAACTTCAGAAACCTTGTTACGCGCTCTTTCGAGCATAGACTTGTTTTATTTGATTGGTTTGTTTTGTAATTTAACATATCTATGTAATAGAATAAGTTGAAATTGGATATTTAAAAAAAAAGACGATCAAAAAATAAATCAATCACATTGTGACGGCATTCTGGGGATATTTCTGAGGAGTTTATATTTTACTGGCAGATTTCAACGACTGTGTTTTTAGAATTTCGATGGAAGAATTTGAATCTCTTGGTTTTTTTTGCAAAGGTATTACACACTGTAAGAAAAACTTTTTACCTTCATCTTTAAAGAATGCATCTTACATGGAAAGAAAGGAAACATGCCACACTAAAAAAAAAGTACGATCCAAAAGGAATGTAAGTAGAGTAGACTACCCAGTGAATGAACGTTTAAGGCGCAGTTTGGGCGAACGTTTGAGTTCGCCAGTGAATAAACACCAGGACATAATGACCAGGACAGCCAACCATATGTCACATAGCTTCCTACTAGATGGGAGGAAGTCGGCGTTGCCAATCAATCTAGTAGAATGATTTTCAATCCTTATTTTTTATTTATATTTACCAAATGGTTCATTCTCTGGGGCCTGTTCACTCACTGGTCAGTCTACCCTATTTTTTTATTTCCAAAACATAAAAACAATGTCCAAATTACTAAAATTATAAAAACAAAATCTATTTATTATTATTTGTGACAATTCATAAAAATTCTGACCAAGAAAATATATTTATCCACCAAACAGGTACATTTACCAAACCAAACAACATTTTATTACTAAAACCTGAACAAGGTCCCAACAACTCCCTAAATATAACCCATGCTTACATCTATACTCTCTACCTACAGCAGCTGCACCTAATTGGTCTTTACAACCTCTTCCTATACAATGTGAAGGTTTGGAGAAGCGCAAATTGGGATATAGGAGAGAAGAGAGAAATTTTGGTTTTGGATTAGAATTCTGAGAATTAACCGAAGGCTTCATAAATAAGACGGTTTCTTTCTTAAGGGTTTTGAAAGACAATAAAAATGTTTTGTTGTGGTTCAGAATGTTATTTCGTTTCACTGTTTTTTCTTCTAACTATTGTATCAAACTAGTTATTGTATTTTAAGAGATTATAAAGCATTATACTTTTAGTTAGATGCCAAAGGTTATTAGTTAAGAAAAGTTATTGTTTTAGTTAAAATAGTTATATGAAAAAAATAATGCGCAATTTTGCGTCTTTTGTGTGAAGGTCATCGAGATTGTAATCAATTTTCGTATAACTTTGAGTTAGCTTTAATAAATATAAAAATTCAAATATTGGTTTAAATACAATTAACACAAAGTAAAAAACTACAAAAATACTAGTACTACTAACTTAGTAAATTCAGACTTTATCGTATAAACATTTCGATTAACTATTTACTATGCTTTCTTACGTTGAAATTTATTTATATTGTGTTTTTATCAAGTTAAAGACTACATCATCAGGGTAAATTTATGTAGAAAATCTTTTGGATGGATTTTCGATAAATAATAAATTTGTCATAACGTATCGTTCATTCGCAATTATGAGCTTCAATTCCTCTGAGAATTCTACAAAACAGTTTTGATTATTTTAAATTTTACATAATGAACTCTTTTTGAGAAGAATACTTCACACACTGAAATAGGTAGCAAATAAACAATAAACTTGTTTCAAGCATCAAATAATAGTAAATTTTTAATTCAAAACACTTACTACTACATATATAACTTTAATTTTTTAAAATAAATTTTGTTTTAAAAGGGGAAAGTATTGAAATTTCAATCTGCGTTAAATTATTTATTTAAAACAATAAAAACATATTTAAATAAATTGTTTAATTTATTTAAACAGTAAAGTGGATAATAATATCTAGTTTAATAAAATTGCATCAAAGTGCAGTGACCAATAGAAATTAAGTTTACGATGTCTGTGTACAGCGGGATTGTTTTTATAGTTGTTTCATTTTTGTAAGCAATGGTGACAGATTTATTTCTTAGAAAAAATAAGTTTACAACAACCAAATAATGATTTTTCTCATTGTTGGGAAGATGTTTCAACCATTGGCGTTTCTGTTGTAGTCATTATAATTGAAGTGCAACAATACATACTTCAAAGAAACCAGTAAAGTTGAAGAAAATAATTTACAATGTTTTAAAATTCCTTTGTATGTAACAATGAATCCAAACAATGTCAAAATAAATAATTTTATTTTCAATCCATTCTAGCTAAATATTTCTCCTTTAAGTTTCGTTTAAAAGTCTCTAAAAATGTGGAGTTTTGGAGATAATGATCTACCTAAAATTGTTGTTGGAATCAAAGTCGCACTAGAACCTCATGCTGTCACGTTGACGAGTACTATAAATTCCCGGCAATGGTAAGTAAATACACTCTTAAAACGAACGAGCGATTTGAACTCAGTCTGATTAATTTTCACTCCTCTAGTCTGGAAAATGCACTTCTCCTTTTGGAGTGGATCCTTTGTGTGTTAAAACTCCGACATGATCACTCCAAACGAGTGATTTTAACTCAGTCTGAGTAAATATTCATTCCTTTCCATGTCGAAAATGCACTTCTCCAATTGGAGTGGATTTCACTCTTTTGTTTTAAGAGTGTACCCGATTTTTCAATTACCAAAACATGAAGTGCGGCAATTATATATTCAAAAACATTTTATTAAGACTTACTTGATAAGACAATTTTCTAAATTTTACATAAATTATTGCAGCTGTTCTTTTTGTAGGTATATTTTTACTTTCCTCCTTTTTTTAATGTAAAAGTAAACAGCACATAATGTTTAGTTTTCTTATTTAAAATTTACCACACAGTTAAGTAATTGTAACTTATAAAGGATTTCATAAAACAAATATTTAAATCTTTGAAAATGTACATTTAAGATACAAAAAGTAATTGGTTAAGCAAAGTCATGTATTTTATTTTGTCTTTCTGAGAAATACGTCACAGGTAGATTGGTCTGAGTTACGTTAAAGCTAAAATTTGTGTGCTTGTATAGTTCACAATGTATTAAATAGGGAATTTTTACCCTTCAGTCCTAAATTTTTAAATTTTTTATTCTAAAAATTAAAAATTAATGTAATAGAGTCAGAATGAAATGGTAAAATGCAGGGGAAGAAATCATAATTATTTAATTACAATTAAATACGAGTCGAAATGGCATCTTTGGGAATTAAATATAAAATGGTAAAAATTTAATGATGCTTTTTTTTAGTCATTGAAAGTAAATTTAAATAGTTTAAATATTTATTAAATAAAATTCTTATAACGATATTATGAGTTATATTTTTATGGGGCAGCGTGCTACTGTTAAAAAGATGTAAAAATAAATACAATTTTCTCTATCTAAAAAAATTCATTTTTATTAATATTTCACATGAAAGTTTTTAAAACAATCTGGCTGTTGAGGCAATTGAAGTTTAATACGCATTACTATTTTATGTGAAAAAATTGAAGCAATTGTTATCGAGGCAAAATATGAATTTCTCTTACGTTACTTTTGAAGAAAATTTTGGACATAATTTGATTTATCAGAAAAAAAGTATTTTCTCTATAGATATCCAGTCATACAAAATGCCACTTACACCATACTAAGAAATACATTAGTAAATTTGTAATACGTGAATGTGTTAATGATGTTCACTAAGTCAACGTTGAAGAAATTTCGATTCTTTATTATTTTTATAGGATTGTCTTTCCCTTGTCGTCAATAGCCTCACTATTAAATGAATAGCGATTCCACTCAATAGTTTGCTCTGCAAAAAAAAAAAAAAAAAAAAAATCTGAATACCATCAGTTTAGTCGCGGCTATCCTAACAAAATAAAACTAATATAACTAATAATCTACTAAACAAATGCTAAAAAGAGATATTTTTGCAGATTAGTTAAATATTATATTATTGGCAATAAAGCTGGATGCGGAAATGTGCCTAAAGGATATCATATTCCTTACTTTTAGAGCTTCAATCACAATAATTAGATTCATTTAGAATGCCAATGGTTTGAAAGAAATAACCTTAAAACAATTTGGTAACAGTTATATAGATTAAGAAACAACAATTAAAACATGTCATATCAAAATAATAATTTATTATTTCAATTAAGTATATAAATGTGTATTCAAAACAATGTTATTTTAATCTGTATTATATCACAATGGATGTCGCCAAGTATGCATTTAAAACAATAGTACGTATTTATGAAATACATTTATATTGTTACATTTTATTTCTTCGCGATTTAAAGGAAAGTGCAGATGCAAATGTAAAACTTAATAAAAAAAATCATATTTAATCATTTAAATGTAATGAAAGTTACTTCTCTATTAAGGTAAATATTCTTTTATGTATTCTCAATGCTACCAAATCGTTTCAATGCGTTAATTTTTAAATTCATATTTAATTAATTTCTAACCGGTGAAAATAGCAATAGTTTGCAATAATAATTTAATTAAGCTGGTTTTTACAGAATCTATTTGTTACTTTTCAATGACAAATAACCAATCCTGTCAATCAATGAATGCCAAAGCTTTTTTTTTTTTTAAAATTTTGAGTAGCCAAATTTAAGATACTTATTATTTAAAATAAAAAAAGATATATATTGAAATTACAACCATATTAAATGTTGACCTTTTTTTAATAGAACGTATTTATTATTGCAAAAATGGCGGAGTCAACAACTTTAGAACTGTTTCATTGGAATCTGCTGTCATTACTTCATCAACGGGGAACACAACTTTTTAAAGACATGATATAAGAGGAGGTAAGTTCAAACCATTCCTTCCAACTTCAACCAGAAGACAGATTGTAAGTTTTAAAAATTCAAAATTACAAAAGCAATACTCACTATACATACATACATGAATCTCAAAAAGTTTAAAATTTTCAGTCTGTTACCGATAGTGCATTGAAATCAAGAGAATATTTTAACTTTAGCCCCAAAATCTAAAGTTTGTTATGCGTGTTTCTAGAACTAATATTGATAATTGATTCTTAGAAAAGCCTGACGTTTTTTAGTATGAGAAATTTAACTGTCCACTTGATATTTTTATATAATGGTAGTCACATAAATGGATTAGCCGAATTTGCTAAGCAAATGAATTCAAATGCAAAAACGAAATTTATTAACAATTTTATTTAAGATATTTTTGATTATTTACTATCCATATTAGGAAATGAGAAACGAAAAACAAAATCCACAATTTTATAGGCTCTTTGGCCTTTCTTTTCTTTGCACGTACCTATTTCATTTTAAGTGAAAATCATCTTATTTTCAAAATTATATTTTTATTTTAAAGAATTTCAGAGAACTATCTTAATGCGTTAACACGTAGTACATCAGTACGTTCTTTTACTACATATGTTTTTTTTTTTTTATCTTTTAACCGTAACTTTTGAATTTTTTTACATGGCTCTGGTATAAGACATCAAATACCTATATATAATGCTTTTTATCTTCCAACTTGCCTCTCTTGTCCACAACGATTTCTGTGTATTGAAATAACAGAAAAATGTGTAATTTTAATGTTTTCAGAACACTAAAACTAATATTTAAAAAAATCCAAATTCATTTACCATTTATATTTCCTATAAGAAAATAACATATTTGTAGTAGTTACTTTGCAATTTAGAAGTTTGCAGAAGGATACAGACATCCGGGACGAAAGAGCGATATCTCTTCATTACGGGGATGGAGGAATGAAGAGTATCAAGATATATCACTCCGCTTCCCTTAAAGAAGGATACAGACCACCGGGACGAAGGAGCGATATCTCTTCATGACAGTAATGGAAGAATGAAGAGCATCAAGAGATATCACTCCGCTTCCTCCCAAAGAAGGATACAGACCACCGGGACGGAGAAGCGATATCTCTTCATGACGGGGATGGAGGAACGAAGAGTATCAAGATATATCACTCCGCGTCCCCCAAGGAAGGATACAGACCACCGGGACGAAGGAGTGATATCTCTTCATGACGGGGATGGAGCATCAAGAGATATCACTCCGCTTCCCCCAAAGAAGGACACAGACCACCGGGACGAAGGAGCGATATCTCTTCATGACGGGGATGGAGCATCAAAAGATATCACTCCGCTTCCCCCTAAAGAAGGATACAGACAACCGAAACGAAGGAAGCGATATCTCTTCATGATGGTAATGGAAGAACGAAGAGAATCAAGAGATATCACTGCATTTCCCCCAAAGGAAGGACACATACCACCGAGACGAAGGAGAGATATCTCTTCATGACGGGGATGGAGCATCAAGAGATATAATTCCGCTTCCCCAAAGGAAGGACACAGATCACCGGGACAAAGGAGCTTTCTCTTCATGATGGTAATGGAAGAACGAAGAGAATCAAGAGATATCCCTCCATTTCCCCTGAAGGACACAGACCACCGAGACGAAGGAGAGATATATCTTCATGACGGGAATGGAAGAACGAAGACCATCAAGAGATATCACTCCGCTTCCCCCAAGGAAAGACACAGGCATCTGGGAAGAAGGAGAGATATATCTTCATGGATCGATGAAAGAAGAGCATCAAGAGATATCACTCCACTTCTCCAAGTTTTGGTTATACTTAGTTTTAAATTATCTTCGCAATGGTGATACACAAGGGCTATTGGCGACATACGTAGATTAATAAATTTGAGCCACATTCAAGTGACGATGCGACACTTAAGAAAATATTTCTTTAGTAGAAGCCATGGGAACACACCCTTAGACTCAGACCCCTTTTTGGTATTGGAAATATAAAAACCTCAAACGAAACAAGCGTACAAAAAAATAATCGAATACCTACAGTTCAGTATTCGAATAACATGATTTTGTAATTTTTGTTTATGGTCCAGTGGTTATTATTCTCCCATTTTCTAACATTGAAAAAAAAATTACTAAATTTTGATGACAAATAAAAATTATGTTTTTCTTTAATAGCCTTTATACCTAAAAAAATCCTTGAAAAGTTTTAATTTTGGTACAGCTAGATATCCACCAAACAAAAATAATTATCCAGTTGCAAACACTTAAATATATTTATAGAGTCAACTACTTAGACAATTTAAGCATGATATTTATTTACTCATTTATTATATTTTTTAGATTTAATTTACATTACATTAAGTAAGACGTAGTTTTCTATTGCCTTTCTTAACTGTCACGGATACAGGCCTTGAAGATAGATAAATGCAAGTATCTCTAATGGTCCATTTACGTGCAAAAAACTATTCACGAAACAACTTCGACTTGACTATTAAGTAAATTACACTTTGCTATTGTATACACTTGGAGAAAAACGCTAAATCTCATTAAACTATTAGTCTAACTATCAGTGCTTTTCGCGCCATTTCAGTGATTAATGGATTAAATTAGATCATTAGAGGTACTAACTAATTAAAAGGTTCCAAAAGATCCCATTTATTTACAAAACGATCTAAGTTCTAAGATATCATGTTTGTTCTTATAAAAGGTAACGAAGACTTAATATAAAGGATGTCCTCAGGTAAAAGGATTTAAAACAATAAAAAAAATAGACGCTATGATGGTGAATTCAACAAAATGCATCCAAATTAATTTAAAGAGAACTTTTATTTCCTTCTAGCTGTACAGTGGAAAAGACTGATTACATCCTTTTGAATGTCAATTTTTTTTATAAACGTGTGTTATTATTATTAAGAACTTAAATAGATTTTCTGCAATTTATAAACAAATTACATAGAAAAGGTAAAAGTATCTAGTACACAGAATTTTTTTTCTTAAGTATATTTTGAATCATTTTGTTGATAAATTAAAATAAACAATGGCATTTTTCCTCTATGCCTTTCACTAAAAAAAAGCTCCATTTCATTAAGAAATACTTTAAAATATTTTAATTTCCTTTTGACTTGGTAGCTGGTGTATACCTGTTAACCCCTGTGATTTAAATCTAAGGGATATGTAGAAAAGGGAGAAAACTATTCAAAATCGAAACGCAATTCATAATTTTTGAAAAAAAAAAATGGTATATTTTAAACAGAAATCGCTATATTAAAATAGCTATAAACATATTATTGCAACTTTTAAATCTTAGAGCGCAGTGGGTAATACAATTTAACTAATATGCTCAGCAAAAAGGATTCTTTTTTTCTTTATCAAGTGCCTAGTTTTTAACTTATGGCTTATAATATTTTATTTCTAACACTCTAAGGACGGATTAAAAAACCCGATCTAAGTTAAAATAAGTTTAAATAAATATTTATTGTTTTCCAACAAACTAAAAACAAACCAAGTTTAAATATTTGAGCCCACTCCTTCATTTGCAATAGCTAGTCATCTGTTCAAAAAATAAGATTTCCATTTAACATTATTTTCAAAAGCATTATCATACACTTTTCTCTATTCACAGAAACATTTTAAATTTATTATAGTTTAAAACTAAACTTATTCGGTACTTTTCCGTTAGACGAGTACCAGTCTGAAAAATCGCCAAGCAAAGGATGAAATTCCAAATATTAACATGGCTAATATTATATGAAAAGTACACAAGAAGAACCACTTGATTTCACATAAGGCTTTCCTCAATAGGCCTCTTTGGCAAAGAAACTGGTTACTCGCTTTGTTTTTCTTTCGCGGCAACCCTGATTCACGCCAGAGATCAGCGGACCGTTTGCACCGAAAATGAAGAACCGAAGGAAAAACCAGTTCCTGTCGCCAATGTCCGCCAAGCAGAAACATAAGGTAAGACTTCTAAAAAATCAAGTGGTTCTTCCCGTGTACTCTTCATATTACATTGCGTTGTTGAAGATAACAGCAACCCTAATGGGGTTTGGCTATCGAAGTTGGCGACATCCCAGACTAGTACGTGCTTAACGATAAAAGTACAAATTATTTTTAAATGATCTAAAACGTAAGTTATACAGAAACTTTCCATACCATAATCAACTTTAAGTATAATCAAACAGGCGAAACCGGTGTTTAAGCAGTCTATACAAAATAGCCATAAATTAATTTTAGCTACTGGCCTGACCCAAAGATACCTTTAATCCACCTTTGCTAACAACCCTATATAATGAATCACTTGCTTATCGCATTACTAGTCAGCCGACGACTATCTGCGGTGGAATGAAAGGTAGTTAGAAACTCGCCAACCATCCATCAGAATTTAAAATTTATAACGCACACACCGTTAAGACTACACATTGATTTTACCATTAACGGATCAAGTAGGCGTGACTTGGGTTAAATGGTATCTACTTGCCATCGTTAACATTCATTTTGGATCCATTTGGGCCGGAGCTGGAACTTGCAAATCTCTTAGTGGAACAATTTAAAAAGATGTTTCCATGGCTCCAGGATTCCAAGGACTTTGGCGGGTATTATCAAGGAGTTGGGTTTTTAAGGGGTATTTAAAAGAAGTTTAAGGAGAGTATGGGTTGTCAAATTTTGTGATAAGATCTGGTGGGTGCTGGAGATTAATATAGGTTTTGGACGTTGGTTGGGCGGTTTTTTTAATGGATATATTTTACTGATTTTGCTAAACTAATGTGGTAACAGAACATTGAACTTTTCACAACGCATGGAATTTTAAAAAAGACTCTCCTAATATGAGCCTAGAAAAGTGGTATCTAGAATAGTTCTATTCAGAACATTTTCGTCTGTGACCGAGATTTCTAAAATAGTTTTGGTCCCTTAAATTTGTCAGGGCCCAAGTGATTAAGTAGTCAAAAATTTACAATTACTGTCAAACGTAATATTTATAATTTTATCCTATAATTCCGTATAATGTGTTTTGTTGCCTTCTTTTTGTCGACAAAGATTCCATTTAGAGAGATTTCCGCCAGCGAAATGAAAATGTACCATCATTTTCTATGCAGAATATGCGGAAGTAAATAATGATGCAAACAAATATAGATTATTAATCCCTTTGAATTCTTTATTAAATCCTAAAAACAATTATAGCTTATTTTAGAACGTTAAAAAATGGCGCTTTTCAAGAATTTCAGATTTTGCATGCATAAAATATGCATTCGAAACGTTGCACCAAACAAAATTTAACAAATTATATGTTATTTGAAATTGTATAATTTGCATATTATCCAAAAACTTTTTTATCTGTTGGGCAATAATAAAATATTCAAAAAGAAAAATTCAAACTAAAATATTTCCCACACCTCATTACCACGACAATACGTCTAAACACACCACAATGCATTTCTTAAGTTGAATTATGCGTCCATTTGAATCACATTATATACACTTATCCAGGTATAATCAAATCCATTTCCAAATCAAATTCATGCCCGCACACCTAACTCATACAAAGGAACCACCTTGAACTGCCCCTTCTTAAGTCCAAAAGATAGTTTCGCCGTACAAAAGGGGCGAACATCTGGCACCGCCCCGACATATTACAGGAGAAAATTTAGGATGCAAAGTACACAAATATTGTTACTTATGATACTAGTTGTTCAAGAACAGCTAAAGGAGCATAGTAAAAATTGGGTTAAAAAATAAAACAAGCAATAATTGTTTGGCTTACTAACCATTAAGTAATCCTTTAAAATCGAGCTTCTTACCCTAATTAATTCTGCAGTTAAACTTTTGTATATTCAATGGAATATATGCTTCTCAGCTAACAAAAATCGCTTTTAAAATAATTTTTAACGTATGTATTGTTAAAATATTCCTTTTTGGAAATTTTATCAAAAGTTTGCACTTAAAAGATTTTTTTTTAATTATTTGTTCTTGAATATTAGTTTAAAATAAAAAAAAATGTACTGACTTCGTCAACTTTCTTTACATTTGTTTTCACTTCCCACTGTAAAAATATATTTAATACATATTTATTATTATTTTTTTAGTTTAATTTTTTTCAGGCAAACCGGAAGTAAATATATATACACGTTAAGTTATTGATTAATTGTTTGAAAAATAACATTATTGTAATAGAAATGTCTTTTCAATATGTACAATTACTGAATCTGCATCCTATTTTTATTAAAATAAAGTGAAATACGTAGATATTGAGCCGAATAATTCAGCAAATGATTGTAAAAGTAATAAAAAAACAGGTTTTTTTTTCCTTACTAAGTCGGCCTTCAGTTGAAAACAGCAGTCGCTGCAAAATAACAAATTCACCGATAAAGCAATTACTTTAAAATAACGGGAAAATTTCCACAATTTATTTAAAAGAACGCATGATTCACGCCTCAGAAAAGTGTATCATACGCCCGCTGAGGTAGTCATAAACTTCCAGGCCTCTCATTATTAAAGCGCCATCAAAAAATCACTATCCCTCCCCTCTATACTCAGCCCTCCCGACCAAACGTGGAATTGTGAGATAAATTAATAAAGCATGGGGCGCCAGGTAACAAGGGCTAATAACTTTTTTTGCTAGTTGAATTTCTTTTATTTCTATAGAAAGTCGCAAAGGTTATTGGGAAAAGTTTATGATCTGCTTTAAAGGACATTCGAGCGAATAGAATACGGGCTGCTTTGATAAAACTAGGGAGGTAGTCGGTAATGGAAACTTATTTTTTATTTATGGTGATGCAAATTATTTTTATTTTGATGTGTTTTGTATGTCATGTTAGTATTTTTTACGATGTTTCTAGACGAGTTTTTAAGTTAGAGTACATTGAAAAATGAGGAGATTGGTTTAATTCTGCTCAGTTTTCCTAAGCACTAATAAGAAATATATTTTTTGGAGCACAGGATTTTATTAACTGACAATTACGAAATTTTTTAAATAAGTAGGTTCAGTACCGTAATATTTAGCGTCGATTCAAAAAATTATAAACTTAAATAACTTTTTTTAATACAAAATTATTAATTTTAAGAGAAATAGGAAATAACATATATTCATTTGTATACTAGCTTTCAGATTATTTATTTCTGATAAAATATAAAAATACAAATTCATTAAAAAACACATTTTCTACAAAGAATTGCGTTAAAATTCAAAAATTTCATCATTAAAAACTTTTAAAAATTAGTAATTTAGTAATATGATCTTTTGGTTTGAATAACATCTTTCAAGGGCTGAACGAGTGCTATTCCACCGAACTTAATATTTTTTAACCACGGGCAAGTGGCGAGACCTACACTATTTTTTTATATAACTATTTTTATGTCGGGCAAAATATGCTTTTATTTTAAAGCAAAACTTTGACTGATTTACATATTTAAAAAAAAATCTGAATTAAGATATAGCATTGACCAACTCTCTTAAAGGGGAATGGTAGCTGTCTCCAAACCAAAGTGTCTGTGTTTATCCAATGTAAAAAATCATTTGAGGTCCAGTGGCGTAGTGGTAGTGCTTCGCATTGCCATGCCACAGGTCCGGGGATCGAATCCCGGATTGGGCGAGGTTGACCCTTCCTTTCATCCCGTAAGTTTGTCGATGAAATAGGTACCAAGTATACTTGGGAACTAAACACAGGGGGTTCCGCGTGAGGCTGACCATCTTACGGGGACCTATGCCTAGCACCCCAGAGCCCTAGGTTACGAAAGCAGAATCGCTACGGCATGCCTTAGCCCACAAATGGGTTGTTGCGCCTACTAGTTTGGTTTAGTTAAAAAAAAAATATTCTAAATCATATTACTCTAGCTGCACTGAATATTTTTACAAACCGTTTTTATTTTAGATGATAAACGAAGCAAACTAACACTACTCTATAATCCCAATTTTTTAAGTTGGTTTTAAGAATTTGTTAAGTTTCAATAAATAATTTTGAAACAAAATGTTTGAATCACTAAGTAGGATTACAGAGCCCTGTAAGCCAGCTAAATTTATATTATGAAAACAATTTGTAAAAATACACTTTGCAGCCGGAGTAATGTGGTAGAAGATTATTTTTTCCATTGTATCAACACAAATACGTTTCGGTTAAGAGACAAGATGCAATCCCCTTAATGTATGACTTATGACTTTCTTGGTGGGGGGCAAGTTCGCCGAACACTGCGGCCTTAGGTCTATTGCATTCAACCCAAGTAATGACGCAATCACAAGAGACACACAAAGAAAGAGGCGACACAAACACTTAGACAAATAACAACATTTATGGACGGACACAAACATCCATGCCATGACCGGGACTCGAATCCGAGCCCACCAGCTCCAATTGCCAACACGTTAACCATTGCGCCAGTGGGCCGGCCCCCTTAATGTAAAAATTAATGTTAACATCATACCGTCCCATTTTTTAGTGCACATGCTCTTACCTGTACACATTTCATATTGGTGAAATAGGTACAGACGCGAACAAACATTGTTCTTTATTGCAACAAATATTCTGCAATTGGAGAAAATTAAAATTTAATTGCTTTGGCAATATTTTTTTATGTAATTTAAAAACACTTTATCTTAAGTATTTATCTAATACACGGCTTACCTATTATAATAAAAAGTTTGGTACGTGGCATTAATTAGAATTCTCCTAAATAACTTGAGTTAAAATTAAAACCCTTGTTTTATAAAGCACTCAGAGTTGTTTTTCCTAATTCTCAATTATCTCATCTAAATAGCTTTTATACTCAGGCCTCCATTATAATCCGGCGAAGGCTTCCCACACAGATAGCCAAGTCCAATTCATTTGCATTTGCAATTAAAATCTTCTCCACGCCTCAATTCTCATTATCTCTAAATGAAGCCTAATTGCACTTTCATTTGGGCCCATCCCCGTATCTCTTTTAAAAATTAGAATTTAAATTCATCGGGTTTTTTCGCCAAGTCACCGATTAGTCGCCATCATAGATAATATCGCCAAATATTCGAACTTTTAGCTTCTTAAAAGTTACTAAATATCAATACTTATGGCATTGTTTATAATTCAAGTTACAAAAAATTCAAGTATTTAAAACATAGCAATGCCCTCTTAGGGGATTTTAGTAAAAATGAATCAAGTAAATCCACATTTGGCACAGAAACGAAATATTTGGCGGTAAAGTACCCGGTAACAAGAAGTGTTTTTTTGAACAGGTCTTGCATTTCGGGCTGGATCCTGCCACCAGGTAATCAAGAGAAGTTAAGAGAGAGGAGTAGAAAACGAGGTATTCTTTGTGAATAGATGAAACTTTTTTTAATTACCTCGAATAATAAAGCTGTGTTTAATTAAAGCACTGCAGCTTTTAGTTTAGAACCAAAAAGAGTAACTAATTTTCACCAACTTTACAGGGAAGCACAAAATTTTTAAATGCACTCTTTGCTATTTAAAGCTAAGCCAATGCGTACATTAATTGAACAGGAAATCTTTATTTTTATGATCAAAAGCTAATATTTCATACAATTTAGATGCAAGTTTATACCATAATTGTAAATAAGTATGACATTCTTGATTCTTCAAACTACGCCACTCTGGCTATTAGTAACTTTGTGCTATAAGAGCTATAAGATAGGATCTTAGTACATATAGGGGTTTGAGCAGATAATTAGTGAAAGTTGTGGGGTTGTTCTGATTGCTGTTTACACAAAACTTGTTGGGGTAAGATTTGTTGCTCTTGGGGGATTTATCTATGATTTATCCTCAGAGGATTGAATCCTTAATTAAAAATTCTACTACAAAGTACATAAAAGGGGATTTATAAAAGCCCCTCATTTTAAATATTAATCAGTTTTTTTTATCAAAGTTAGAAATCATTATGACCTTATGCACGGAAGTTTTCAAATTAGCACGAAAATATGCATTTACAAGCTTCCTATACATACGTTAATATATTAAATATTTCCCTATTAAGAAAACCATATGCTGGGAGAATTTTTTTTCTATCGACACTATTATTTAATTTAAATAGTGAAGTTATTTTTAAAAATGTTGTGTTTATTAAAGGTACAAATTTTTAATAAAAAATATTGATATTCACTTTTTAATGTTGTTTTATTCTAAATTGTGCTGTCACACTTAGTAGGGTAAAAACTAATGTTTTCAAAATATATTTTTAGTTATATTTTCGATGATGACATTTCATTACAGTGATTTCAAACAATTTATAGAGGCTCTCCTATTTTGTAACTTTTTTTTTAAGTGGATGCAAGTGCCATTGTATTTTTTAAAAAACCTTTGAACAATGTGCGCATTGTAAGATGTGTTTCTGAAATTTGTGCTGTTAATTTAATTATTTTTCAGCCTTAAAATCCTACTTTAAAAGCCCTTGATTATGCTTCTTCTTTACTGACTTAAAACTACAAAAGAGACTATATCAACGACGTTAAATCTTAAACAGGTTTAAGCATATATAATAAACAAAGCCAAGTTTTCTAAAACACCTATTGTTCATTTTTATATTATTAAAAAATATTTTAATATTATTAAAACCAAAGAAAAATTTAAAATAATTACCAATTTGCATCACACACACACACACACACAAATTTCAATCTAATGAACGATTAATATAAATAAAACAACGTTATTAGATCTTTCCCTCATTGAAAAACCAATTCATTAAATGTACATCATCAAACAATCTAATGAAAAACTAATTAAAACTTCACAATTATAATAATGTCTTCTTATGAATATTCACCATCGCAAATTGTTTATTCTTTTCAACGACTAACTTTATCCCTTTTCTTAGCATAGTATTATCATCACTAGCTTGTCGACGCAGTACATTGGATAAATTCTTAATTTCCCTCCTGAAATCAGATTATTATGGCCTGGTGGGCTTCCAAACTGAGGAAGACGCGATGTTGCCCGCAAGACTTATACGACAGCACAAAGTAACCTGACATTTTGTTTAAGTAGCTAATTTCCAGAGACCTAACGAGGCAAACTGAATTAAAGTGACCCATAAAATTCGCAAGGGGTAAAAGAGTTGTGTTGCCAGTCTTTTCCTAAACATTTGGCAAGTGAGAACAACAAAGACCCAAGTCCATAACTCATGTTTTGTTATTTTCAGAAACTCTTTAAAATGAAACAGTCAAAGACTGCAGAAAATAAATAATTAATTTTTAATAAATAATCCAAGTTAGAAGTGAACGTAGGTCGTTGTAGCACCATTAAACCAGTTTACAGGGGCCCGGATGGCCGAGTGGTTAGCATCGCTGGCCAGCAGTCTGCGCGCTGTAACGGGTGCGGGCTCGATTCCCGCCTTCGTCCTGGCTGTACTTCCTTTCTCTGTTAAAGTAAAAACTCTTTCTGTGTCTGTATTACTTGACGGGAAGGCTTATAAGCACGTCTCTGATCAAGCACACAAGCCGGAATATACATGTACCCTACCCTACACTACCAGTTTACAACTTGATCTTAACTACGGGAGGACATCTTCTAATGTGGACAAATAATGAAGAAAATTGAATAAATATGGCATCAATAATTGTAGTATATGCTCATGTAAAAAATATTTCTTCAATCGAAAATGATACGTTAAACTGTATTCTAGAAGTTTTTTAACTATGAAAATTAGAATAATTATTATTTAAATTAAAAAAAAAAGTGTTTGAAATAGGGATGCAAAACTTGACCTTAAAAGTTTTGTAGGAAGGAAGCAATCAAGTGTTCTGGAACTAACTTTGTCTTCCTATCTCTCGATAAGGAAATAAGTACCGCCTAATCTCTATATATTACACATTGAATATTTATAATTTAATTTTATATTGCATGAAACACATCTGAATATGGGTCTGGTTATGTTTGAAAGGATGGAAGTTAGTTTTAATATAGCTTTGTTGTACAGTTGATTTAATGTCAAAACACCAATTTTCAGTCTCTGGGTTTATCTTTTAGTACAAATATTGCTTTCATCTGAAAATATTTTTATGTATAAATAAAATTGTTTTTCGAATGCAACGAACCTCAGGTTTGATAATAAACCATTTAAAACTTTAATTTTCGAGAGGTATTTTTTAAACTTAAAACAAATCATATTTTTTTACCGCATTATTTATTTTTAGAATTTTTTTACATGTGCACCACTTGTCCAAGTAAAAAAGTAATAATTTGGAGTGATTTGAAATCCTTGACTACGTTTCTACAATTAGCTGAATCATCATGGATGCCTTGGGCAGATTTGACTTCTTGACAAGGATCTCTTAGGAATCTTTCAATAATAGCAAGCAATAACCGAAGTGATAATTAACTTGGAAGTGTGCGTTTTGATTTGTTGTTATAATTGATTTATCCTAGTATTTGATTGATCTTTGCTTAACTATTCTAAATCTCATTATTCCGAGAAAATACATTTGCCCTCAAGTTACTTCAGAAATGTCAACTTTCTGTTAAGTGTAATGCGGTATTTCTGCTGACAATATTCATTAATGTCTTTTTAAATGTAGTAGACATTTAATAAATAACATTTCCATATTAATGAATTATCACATTAGAGAGTTAAAATAATGTTGTAAAATATAACGAAAATGATGTAACATACAGAAAATAGTTATGTAAAGTATTTGGGAAAATATGCAAAATTGTTATTTTGTAAAGGTATATTTTGAAATTATAAAAAATATTAATGGTCATCATTTTTGTTAACTTAAACTATTACACAGAGAGTTATTTGCAATCGTACAATAGTAATTTCCACCATATTTTCTTCATTTACGTAAGACGCCGGCAAAAAGTCGAAATTCCAAATGATAAATATTTTCAGAACAGTCGAGGATCATTTAAATACACTTTTTATAAAATGTAGATAGATATGAGAATATCAATATCCTTCCAAAAGGTAAAATTCATATTTTTTGTGTGCTTTTATAATTGAACGCTGTACAGTTATTATTAATGAGCTATAAAATGCTTTAGGGGGGTTCAGTACTCCAAAATCGGTGAAAAAATAAAAAATATTGGCTTTTAATACTATTTCAACCTTTATTAATAATGTCACAAAGTATCAAGACGATTGGAAAAATATTTTTGACATTAAAAGCCATTTTATTTAACCCTTTCCTTATTGAACGGTTAACAATAAAAACTTTAAACGCGTTTTTCTCAGAACTTGATTTTTTAAACTTTGATGTACCTTTTCTCAAAAACTATGCTATGTTTTCTCGTAAACTTTTTTTTTGCATGATGTAATACCTAGTATAGATTAATCTGAGGTTATAATTTTTAATAAAACTTTTGTGAAAAAAAAATTATTGGGCAAAAAAGTGGAAAATTTCACAATTTTTTGGGAACTTTAAAACTTATTTTATTTAAAAAAAAATCTATCAGTTATTTAAAAAAACTTTTAACCTCAGATTAAATTATAAGGTTGGGAAAAGACACACAGAAAATTTTAAGATGATCTGATCAGTAAATATTGTGAAAAGGTACATTGCAATTGGCCAATTTAACATTACCGAGATACAACATACCGAACCCCCTAAAGTGTAGTTTTCAGATAATGAAAGCAAATATATCGTGTGATTAACCACCATTATAACCCCTTCTAAGATTTTCGGGGCTTCCCATTACCATAATTTGTAAACTATTAAAGCACGGAATGTTTGCATATTCAAAAAGGTCATCTCTTCAAATAGAGTATTCAAATATTATTTGTATTTTAGTTATGTTCTGTCAAATAAAAGTACCTTAAATCTAGGCATTTTAACTTCGAAACATTTAAATAATTTATCTACACTTATTTGTGGTGTGCATCATTTAAGCTATTTGGAAGCGAATTATTTTGAAATTTGTACAATATTTGTAATAATATAATCCATTCCCACTTTAATATATTTTAATTTATAATATTAATGGCTGCAAAAAATAAAACCTTAACTTGGTATGTTCTTAATGTATGTTATTAGAATTAGCAATAGTTCAACACGTTACAAAGCAGTTACTTCTAATCCTAAGGAATCAACACAGACAATTTCATAAATGTCTTTAATATTTCCAATAGAACTTCACCAGCTTCAAGTCAATATTTGTCAAACTAATGGAACACTTATCTGTGTTAATTCCCTTTTCTGAAAGTAACAAGTTCCGAGTAACAATCCAGAGTAAAATGTTCCATGCCCTCTAGTCATGTATAAACAAGTCGAAGCGAAATTGCCAACGGACCCTTTGCAATCATTCGCGTAATTAAGCCAAAAAGCTGAAGATAACACTCCCTGGTCCCAATATTAATACTTTGACGTCGGAAAGTAAGTCTTTCGATCAATTTCCCTTCGAGTGCTTCGGTGGCAATTAGTGTCTTAACGGCTCAGAAAGCTTGAGCAGGCGCTTTCCACCAACTGCTGGATAGGCCCTTTTAAGTCCTGGAACAACATTTGAGGAAGGTAAAGGCTTGGTGTTCGTTCTCAAGAATATTTCAAGAATAGTTTCTGTTAATAAAAGGTGCTTACTTATCTTTTGTTCAACCTATATGACAATAGTTTCCCACGGGTACAGGTCAATGGAGACTATTTCCCTCCTCTTCAGGGACATGTCTAATGTGTGGTGGTGGCACGCGATAGATGGCAGCATTTGTCACGTATGTGTGTGCGCGTGAGTGTGTGGTTGTTGTGTCCGTCTTACTTGACGATGGTTTATAAGCGCGTCTCTGACCAAGCACACATTCCTGAAAATATATGTATAATAACCAATCAATCAACGACACAATATTTATAACAGCAACATTTGGGACAACATTTGATTGAGGTTAAGGCGTTCATTTTCAAGAACATATTAGGAATACATTCTTTTCATTATAGCTGTTTACTTTTCGTTTTTTCAGCACTTTTGAAGAGTACAGAGGAAAGGAACATTCATTGACTGGGAATCTGTTCGTATTGGGGTCTGCTTGGCGAGTAGTGGCAATGGGAAAACGGTTTATCACTTGATTATTCTTCAGCGGTTCAAGCTTCAGACTATTTCCTGGCGTGAATCTCGATCATAGAGATAGTAAACCAGTTCACTGTGTGATAAGCACCAAGGAAAAACTGTTTTCCTCACACCAGTTTAGGCGATGACTCGCTATCGTCGACAAGCAGAACTGATACAAACAGATTCCCAGGCGATGAATGGGTTCACGTACTCTTCATTTATTTTGAGAAAAAATAAACTCCAAAGATAACTATTTTGAAAGTAAATAATAAAAATAGGGGTAATGCTGTAAAAAAACATGGCATGCAAAAGAATAAAGCTTTTAACTGGAAATTTGAGTTAAACCAGATGTAGTTAGCATATATTGCAAGCACCCTATTATACTTTTCAAACAATTATACATAGTTGAAAAGCTTCATAAAATTTCGAATTTAGTTTTAATAAAGAAAATAAGACCTCAATTTTATCGGTTTCACATTACCTATTCCTCACAACAAAATAACGCAAAATTTCATGTTTTTAAATGAAGTGTTTGAAAGAAAAGTGGCAAAAGTGTTAATGGCGCCACTATACTTTTAAATTATTGCTAGAACACGAGTGTTAACTACTTAACATCCTTAGACATAACACATTATATGGATGTTGAAGCAAGCTCTGAGTAGTTCTGATTTGACCAGTCCCCCAGAAGTTTTCTAGGAGAAAGTCAACACCAATCTTGGCTCCCCTTTTGATACAACAATTCCTATATTAGTTTCTATGGGTGGGAACTTTGGGTCCATTGATTTAATGGGTTTCGTGCGCAGGACATGGTGGCATACCATGACCTTGTAACTCGATAATTCTATATATGTTTGTAAATAATAGGGGAGACCGGGGTTAGTTGGCATAAGGGGTTAGTTGACATTGTGCCTTTAAAAAAATTCACTGTTTATTAAGAGCGCTACTGAGCCAGTCACATGATCGTCATTTAACCGTCCAACTTGCATGAGAACGCCAGTTGGATCCAGCCATTGCCTTTAGAGGAAGGATGGAAAACGTGATTTTCATATAAGAAAGTAAAATTTTGATTATTCAGTATTTGTCGTTTTGTACAGTAGTATAGTCATTCAGGAATAACATTCACAAGTTTTTAGTATCTTTGGGCATTTAGCTACGAGGTTATAAGTCCATTTCTGATGTAGTTGATAAACAAGAGTTTTGGTCGCCAAGTTTATTTTACTTGCTCTATTGGGGTTAGTTGGCATAGGGACTCGGGGGCTAGTTGACATAGGCTGGCTGGGTATGCCAACTAACCCCGCAACAACGGGTAAGTTGACATAAGTATACCAACATTCATAGCGACCTAATTTTAGTTAGGTATAGGCTACTTCATAATTATAAATTATTATTTTTTTTATCTTTACATATATAAATGCGGAAGGCTTTTTCTTTTCGCAGTCATAACTCAATAACGGCTGGACATATATTATTTACTTTAGATACTTTTACGTAGATTTGCCATACTCAGAGTTTTAAAAAATGACATAATTTTTTAAGACTATACAAATTTCAGCTCGTTTCAAGCAAACGGTTATCTAGTTATTATTATGTAATAAACGGAAACTGTAAGTTCACTTTTTCTGCTTTACCTATCCTTGATAATGTAAATATTTTTGTTCAGATTATGAGTACCTATAAACGAAAAACTGAGAGGGCTACAATGACAGCAGATCATCGAAAGAGAGCTTTTGAGGCACACTTACTTGAAAAAAAAGTATGAAAAAGTAGCGGATGAATTTAAGATCTCTCTTAGAAGTCTCACATGGTATTGTAAGATCGCAAAATTAAAAATGAATTATCTCTGCCTAAAGGGTACCAGAGGGTATTGGAGGATATGGGATAGTGCGGCAGGTGTTCACTCCTGAACAAGAATTTGCTTTGAGTGAATATCTTGTGAAGGCAAGTGACATATACTTCGGCCTGATCCCAAACGAGGCACGAAAGTGGTCATATCAATATACAGTTGCTAATGGCACTGCACATCCTAGTAGTTGGGACTCAAAAGAATCAGCAGGTGTTGACTGGTTTTCTTTTTTCCTAAAACGTCACCCAGAACTTTCAATACGTACCCCCGCGGCAACGAGTTTGGCTCGAACGTCCAGTTTCAACCCACATAATGTTCAAAGATTTTTCAACCTCCTATAATCAGTAATGAACCAACATTCATTTACCGCCAGGACATATGGAATGTTTAATTTTAAGCTGATTATCATTCATTATAATTACACCTTACATAAAGACGAGTAAAAACGCTTGCCTCACTTATGCCAACTTACCCCACTACCTATGCCAACTAACCCCGATACCGCGGTAGGTTGGCATAGTTTGACTGAAGAAGGAAAATAATTTTTCACACAAAGTGGCAACAATATATTTATTCAATTGTATGTGTGATTTGTAGCCAAAATGTTTACCTACATTACCAACTTTTTACATTTAAAATATCTTCAAACTAAAAAATTGGAAAAAATTTGAAGTGAAAACTGTGCCAACTAACCCCGGTCTCCCCTACTCAACATAATCTTTAATTGTCATAGATTTATGTGGAACTTGAATATGAAACAATTTATTATTTTCCCAATTTCCCAATAAGAGGAGTTTCAAAAACTGTTTGTATATATAGAGAAAGAAGAGTTATGTTTTTAGAATGTATACAAGAGTTATGTTAAGAATGTATAGAAGAGTTATGTGTTTAGAATGTATACATATCTTACGCAATTTTTTGAAGTAAGTCGCTGGTATATCGGGAACTAATGATCGTCAAAAATGTCTCTGACTATGGAAGTTTCAAATTTCTTTTTAGTTGCTTCGAATTTGACGGCGAGTATTGGCCTCTGCCCATGAGAAAAAATTAAAATCGCAAAGACCATATAATAAAAGAAGAAACTTTTTTTTATTCAAACACAGAATACATTGGTTGCCAAGGAGCCCCCGGGCCCTTCCAGACAACACATAAAATTATACAATCGAAATCATCAAGGAAAAATTAAAAGCAGCATTTCCGATTATATATGATTGATAATGTTACCAAGCAGCAAAAACGTCCTAAAACTATTAAACAAGTATTTATATAAGTACATTTTAATAATACTTTTGGATTTTAGTACATAGTTTGCAAAAGTTTTAACTATACAAGGCATATATTTCATTCTTTAATATTGCTTATCAATAATATATTATATATTAAGTCTTAGATTGTTATTTTAAATTATAGCCTTATATAGTTTTTTTTAATTGAAAAAAAGTGATTAAGTGATTGTTTCAGTACAATTGGTAAATTATCGGATTTTTTTGTGATTATTCTTATATTTGTTTAAGCAAAAAAAAGGGGGGGGGGAAGGGAAAAAAGGAGATCGACGTTATTTTAGAAAATACAGGGAAAATATGTTTTCATATTTTTCCAGTTGAATATTATTGATACAAAAATGTTGTGCATTAACATGTAACTCCCATTTCTAAAAAAGAGCTGGAAATAAATAGAAAAAGAGGTAACACATTTCTCAAACACTTTATTGAATTTGATCAGAACGTCTTTTGAAGTTTTTCTAAATTAATAATCCCCTAAATTTAATTTATCTTCCAAGGCAGCTATACTTTTTTTCTCTTCTCTTTTATTGTTTATCATATTATGCCTTTTAAGATCTACTACATTTCAAGGCAGATTTTACTGTTGCCATTGTATCCACATTTGTTTTAGTATGTATTCGTGGAAACAATATGCATGTTTTTTCTGGTATTATTAAATTATAGGATTTACTCGAGACGTGAAAAAAAATCACAAATTTTTATTCTTCATATCGAAAATTCATTGTCTTACATAATAAAAGCAGTAAAATTCTAGTTTTCTTATGCATTAAATAATCGCCATATTCGTCATACTAGTAAAATGAATGATGAGTATTATAAGCATTTGCATTGCCTGATAATAAATATGCTTTTTACTAATTTTAACTTTAAAAAATAAAAATGTATAAGTTAAACTTTATGACCAACGCAATAGCAATAGCTTTATGTCTGTGAAGGTTTTTAAGTAGGGTATGTCCTTCCACCCCAGAGGTATAGATTTGGTATGGGAATTTAGAGATCTTTGTGACCACGACAGACTTTCACGTGCACTAGTCACACTCGGTGTGCATGGCGAGTCTTCAATCGGCAGGGCTCGAACTCGCAACCTAAGACCATCACTCTACCAGCCAGTCGACAATTGCTTAGTTATTGCAATGCGGGGATTTTTTAATGTACTTCGAGCAACTGTTGAATACTTTATAATGAGTTTCGAATAGACATAGATATCAATGGAGCACAAATATAACATATTCAGCCATTTAACACATTTTAACGTTTTAGAATAGCATTTTTATATTTTGAACACCGACTTTGATCCTAGTGTCAAAATATAAACTAAACGTTTTTGAAAAATTATTTTCCACATAATCAATTTACTTATATTTAAAAAAAAAAAAATTCAAAGATATCCGTAAATTATATCAGCTGTTAGAGGAGATAAAGAACGCCGATTTTATTTCTCAAGTAAAATTTGCCAAAAGAATGCTCATAGCAAATACGGTTCAGGTAATAGGTAAAGATACAAATTAAACATTACTTTTACTTAACGAATAAAGTTTTTAAAATGCGCACTGTTGTTTTCTGTTAAATCCACAACTTATAAGTCACGATTTTTCTGATAACCTTGTATTCAGTAAATGTCAAACTAATTCAATTTAGAAACTGATAAATAATGCTTAAATGCTAAAATAATTCGTCCGGAAACACTTGAAATGTTTAAGTATTAACAATGTAATAGAAAACTACATGACCTCTTAAGAACTCGATTTAAAAGCAAAACCATTCTTAAAAAAGGCCACGTTTAACTTCAAACTATTTCCTCTCTTTTAACGCAGTTAGAACTCTTAAACAATTTATTATTTCTATTTACTTTCTCTAACACATTTCCCGATACACGACATGCGAATGAAAATGTCAGGAGTCAGCCCTGGTATCTACCCACTATAAAAGAAAATCGTACACGGAATCACCAATTGCCGCAACTTGCACCACGCTCTTTAGAGAGAGGTTAGAATAAGAGATGCTGCCCGGAAAAAACTAAGGCAAACACTTTTTTGCCAAGTGAAGCAACGTTCACTTCAATGATACATCCATTTAAAAGCTGAGACAGTCCCTTGATATCCAGTGTCAATTCAGAGCTGGGGAGCCCAGTTGGTTGGGCATATGCCTTACACACGAAAGTTTCCAGGTCCGGGCATCGCCGAAATAGCTGCCGACCTATAAACGACCCGTGCATCTAAGGAATTTCCGAAGAATAATACCTCGTGTAGTTGGAGTGCACGTTAAATATGCTCGAAAGTCCCAAAGCCGCGTACGCAATGTCGCCTTTAACGATGCGTCGCTTCGGGTGCCCATTCCGCCGGTATCGGCTCGTCACTTGACTGTGTTTCTAAATTACGACAAACATCGCCAAGAGCCATCTTGTAGCTCTAGTACAGCGATAATTCAAGCCTACCTACCAGTGCCAATTCAGATCTGATACTAGAAACGGCCAGTATCGGCCGATGTATTATATTTTATCGACTTCTTTATAACATCGATCATACCAATGATGTTAGGTCAATATATGTGTCCAAGTCAAACAAAAATCATAATGGGTTTTCATAAAACTTCAAAATTTAAGAAACGTTTGGGGGCAATTAGCATGAAAAAACTCAAATTTAGAGATAACTAATTTGGCCTCATGCGTGGGCCTAACGGGCTTAAGGTAAATAAGGCCCTGCCAGTAATTCAGTTTTAAAATGCTGCTCTTAACCATTGAAATTCTGAGTTTTGAAATGCAATTTGATTTCAAATATTTGATGCAATATATACATCAATTACCCCCTGTGACAATCCAAAATTAAAAAAAAAACATTTGCATAATCAGTTTTTTCTTCCAAAAAATAGTGTATTTTAACTGATCACTGTATATATGTTGAAAATTGGATGAAAAACTGTTATTTAAAAAAATAATAATAAGCACTTAATTGAAACATGAGCTTTTAACAAAATAAAAAGTGCAGGAAGTTTACACAGAGTTTGGAGGAGAATGATAACATTGTAGCCTATATTGTCTGAGTTCAGCTTTTCGGAAATTGACTCATTAGCTGTATTGATTTTTAAAAATTTTATTTATGTATTAACCGTATCATGATCCTTAGACCCTCCTCCATACTTTAATTGTTTTAAATTTAATACACTGAAAAACTAAGAATTTCTTTTAAATAATGTCTTTCTCTAGAAAAACTGACAGTTTTTTGACTGGACTTAATCCCCAGGTGGTTTTAAATACTATTTTGCTTTATTTTATCATATATGTTTGGCGACTTGCAGGATGATTCATTTTTCTTCCTCGCCAAACAACTCCGTCTTATTCCAATCTCAACGATGCCGTCCGATAAATTTTTCTGCCACGTGGCGACTCCCAGCACGGAGAATCAGCAATAAAATAAATTCTGTAAATCGATTACATTCGTCATACTTTTTGTTCTACACAATTTATTTTTCGCATCCCTTCTGGCGGAAAATGGTGGAAATGGCTGTAACGAAAACCATAACGCCTCCGTTTGTTGTTGGTAGTAATGGGATAAAGATTCACTACTAAAGTGGTATACGAATCATTTTTGGTTAACAATAAAAAATAGAATATTTCATACAAAATTTCAAATAAAAACAGATAATTCTTCTCTTTACGCAGCTAACTTTCTGGATTATCAGGGTACTGGCCCGCAATCAGAAGGCTCAGGGTTCTAATCCCAACATATGTGAAAGGATGTTCCTGTATGTGTTTGTCTGTATTTGCACTGAGTAGGGGAGAGAAGGGGAATGGCGCCACCTTAAGGGAAATAGAATTTTCATGCAGAATTGTGTTGCAATTAATGTAAATTGTAATGAGCATAGCATACTAAAGTTCATAAACTGTCTTGTAGTGATTTTTTTTATATTTAAATATTTAATAAAAACTGAATAAAATTGTATTTTTCTAAAGCTCGCACAGTGGCGGGATTACCCCAGTATCTGGGGTAATGCCGCCACATCAATAAACAAAGCAAATAATCTGTAAATGATGAAAAATTACATAATAAAGCAATACGTATAGAACTAAAATAGGTTTAATTAACTTTGGAATGGTAAATTGTACAGGATACAGCACTTTTATTAACTTTCTATGTGCAACCAACTATGCAGGTTTTTCTTTAAAGTTTCGTTGGTCTATTTGACCAGTTCAGGTATTCTTTTTCGGATACGTGGCATCTCTAACGAAAAATAATAGGTTGTAGGGCCAATATATGAAATTTCTATTTTACGGATTATGCCGCCATCCTTTTGCATGTGGCGGCATAACCCCAGAGTGATGTGGCGGCATTACCCCAGTAAGACAAAATGGCATAGACGGCTTGTTTGAAGAAAGGTAGTAAGCCTTGCGTCCAAACTAACGACGTGATAAAATAGCCAAATAATTACTCTTTTAAATGATTTATAACAAATTTATCTAACTTAGAGATAGCAGTCACTTATAGCTTAATTTCAGAAGGCTCAAGATTAGATGAAAATCACTAAAAACAGTATTTTTTAAATATCTTTACGCCAACTCATCGCACGGCCATTAGCGTCTGTACTACAAATTACTTTGTTTCCTGCTACAGATCAGCGCTCACAGCCCCCCTCCCACACACACCGCTGGCGAGATACAAGGGGTGGCGGCATTACCCGAGGTGGCGGGATTCCCCTGCTCTCCCCTACACTCACAGGCAACTTCAATAACAAGGTCAGAAAAGCTTTCCTGAACATGAGCGTCGACGGATTTTTGATGTCTCTATTCCGAGTGCCGAAGGTCAAGAAACTAGTTAGGACGCATTCGAAACCCTAAAAATGTGGTCAGCCGTGAACGAGTGGTTTCGAACAGGTTTCGAGACAGGTTGTCTTCATCTTCGGAACAATGTCCTTCGGAACTATAACGTCAAAATTCCCGTCCCCGAGAGTGTTTGGGAGAGCCTCTTTGGCCTTAGTAGTTCAGTAGACCGTGGTACACTGCGACATATGTTCTCGTTAAATCTTCTGAGTCGAAAGTTCTGACTCTGCGTAGCTTACGATGTCGCACTCGACGATTTCGGATTTTATATGGTAGCGAGGGGGTCCCGACCTTCTCCCTTTTGAACAAGGTTTTTAATTACCAGGGGAAATTGGTTTAGTTTAGTTTAGTGTGAAGTATCGTAGCACCTACACAAGGATAATTGGCGACGAGCGTCGTAATTTAGAACCACAGTCAAGTGACGAGCCGAGAACTGAATAGGCACCCAACACAGCCGTTTAGGGCGACATCGTTCGCACCATTGGGACTTTGGAGCATATTTAACGTGCACTTCCTCTACACGGAATATTATTCGTACGACAAGTTGGGCTGCATGGGCCGTTAATAGGTCGGCAGTTATTTTGGCGATGCCCAGACCCGAACCTCGGGCCTTCATTAAAGCTAGTTATCGACAGCACAAAAATGTACGACATTCCTACTTATGCACATTTTACTTCTTTATAAAAAATTAAAATGTTGTATGTGTATATCTAATTGTTATGAAAAAATGTGTTTAAATAACTCCAAATAATAAAAAAATGAGGATGTTCCAACCAAAATCATAAAACAAATTTAGTTGCAATGATAGTCTGTAAGTACAAGAATAAAATCAAAAATAATTAAAAATAAAAACGCACCCCTGCGGGATAAAAAAAAAATATGTTTCAGTGGTCGTAACATTAAATTAGAAACAATAATACATTTAAAATTCGGATTTTAGCATACATGTGCACTCATCTTGAGATTTTTTGCCTTCACAATAGCTGAAGCCTTAATCAACGCAAATTCAGCCATCAAAAATGTATACCTTAAATTATTTAAAGTAAAGCCAGACAAAAATGCAAAAGTTTCGTTTCTGCAGCAACTACCTTTTTACAAATTATAGAAACAAGAACTTGACATGAATAAATTATTTCACAGACTGCAGTTTTTAAATATTTTACAAAAAAAAAATATGTTATGTTTTTAGTAATGTTATCTCAAACCTTGAGACCAAGACCTAAGAAATGTATAAATAATAAACACTATTGTATTTCATTTTATATAATATTCATAAGCCAAATTAGTTTTGCTGAACTGTGAATCGTAACTATCATGAAACAAAATTTTGGTCTAATTAGCTATATACTCATAAAATATGGTTGGTAATGAGCTATAGTATATTTGTTGTAATGAAATCCAGATGTTTAGGAAATATTATTTGTTACGTAACCTAGACATTATGTCACTACCAAAATTTTTCAGAGTTTTATTAACAGAGTTTTTGAATGATCACTATTTGAATGATCAAGTAATTTATTAATTGTCATGTAATAAATATCAATGCAATACTTTTTGACCGAATTCGAGACTGTTTCGGCAATGCTTTTTCCATATTAAATAATTAGACGAGAATTTTTTTAAATAGCCTTCAAATTCACATTGTTAACCCTCACCATATCATTTATTAACACCCTTCATTTCAGTATCATTTATTATCGCTTTATCAACAATTAAAAAAAAAAACAATTTTTCATTTGATGGAATTTTCTAACGTTAAAAATTTTCCTTGGAAAACAAAGAATGAACAAAAATCTTTGGAATTCTTTAAAAACAAATATTTAACCTAATGTAAATTCTCACCTAACTTAAGTCACTGTCATTTTCTTCAAATGGTCAGTTGAAAAAATTCTACAACAAACTTTGCTAAAAGCATATATGATACAGTTTCTGACAATAGTTCTTCCAACATGGTGACAGATGTTTATTATTGTCCCATTACAGAAGGGGTTCGAGGCGCAATTGCATCAAACGACAGATCGCCAATTGCCAACTACTGTTTCAAGAGAAATAAGGGATAGTTTAGTAAAGAATAGTATTGTAAATCAATTCTTTTCCAAAGAGAAGCAGTTACTGAAATTTCCTAACCTTTTACACTTTTATGTGAGGTATCGTGTAATCAACGTTCTATAATATATACTGGATGGACTGCTCAATGATACGAAAACATGACAGTTACCAATGCAACTACTTGGCTTCTTCTCCAACTTTGGTGCTCGTTTTTAACACTTTTAATGATTCATTCGCACTAACAACCGCTTCATTTAGCTATAAAGTTCTAAACGTGTTCACCAAATTATATGTTTTTCTACTGCCCTTCTAAACGTGTCCACCAAATCATATATATTTCTACTGCCCAGACTCGTCCGCCATTTTTCTGGAGCCAAATGGTCGCACAAATTAAAATCCGGGGAACTCCAAAAATGTATGTACTTCGACGTGTGTAACAAAAGTTATTTTATGAAATAAAGATAAATAACGATCATAACGCTGTTAAAAATTTATCTCTAGTTTTTTTTCTTCTATTATTAGGTTATAGTATTGCATTATTGGTAGACAATTTTTTCACTTACGAAATCTTCTGAAAAATTAATGAAGAAATATTAAAAAAAATTAACAGAAACTTTTATTTAAAGTAATCAAAAGGGTAATGTCGGCAGTTCCTTCAAAATTGAGTGTGAACTATAAAAAATATTCATCCATATGTTGGCCTTTTCATATGGCATTGGTTAACGGTCAAAATAGTCACCAATGTAGCTCTAGTGCGACGTTGTTCTATTAAAAAAATCTCAATAAAAACAAAAAATCAAACCAAATAACTTTCAAAATACGGAAATTACCAATGTTACTTTTTGACAACATTCTATCGTCCCTAGAGCGTACTTTGTTGCTTTGTAATTCCCTATTTCAAACGTTTGTCGAACACATCTAGACACAATCTACCGAAATCCATTACAAATTATATAAAATCCAATTTCAAAAACCCATAAGCACACTCAACTCCTTACTTGAAACAAAAAATTTATAAATAAACCTCTATAATAAATGGAAAAAAACCACCATCGTTTTTTTAAACGAAAAAACTGCATCAAATCAACCGGCGCTTCCTTCGTTAGGGCATCAGTATTCAACAAAAGTCCCCTCTCCGTAGTGTTTATTTAAGGTATCAGGAATTCAATAGTGACAATTCAGTGATTCGGTTTGACAATATATTAAGATCCATTTGGGAATTCTAATAGCACATTTTCAGCTAGTATAGATAAAATCGTTAACTTCAAGTTTTTAAAATTCGTTTTCGTGGGGCTTAAATTGTTCTGAACTGTTTAAACATAAAATAATTTTAAAAAAGGTGAATTGTTTATCGTACATAAAGTTATTTCAACGTAGTTCCATATTTTCGTTCAAAATAAAGTTATCTAAAGATTTTACTATCAATCTAGATTCCAGGTTGAAACAGTTTTTCAAAAGTTGGTAAACGCCAATGTAGTTTATCGTTTCCTCAAATAAACTGAAGAAAACATAAGGGAATTTTCAACTCTTCAGCGAAAATCTGAGATGGTAAAATTTCAGGCTTAATTTTTAATATTTCGTAGTGTACTAGTATTCGTAGTAGCACCACAATGCAGAAACTAGGCTCTAAGTATTAGTTCACCTGCTGCGAATTAAATTCGATGAAGAGTAAAAACAATTTTCATAGAACCAAATGTCTATGGATATAAAATAAAAATTATTCTAGAGCTTATTTTCCATACAAAAAATTCCTGAATTCGCTTCTCCTGACTTAAGGTAGGCGAATACCTAAAATTTTAAAATTTTTACTATTACTTTAATCTTTTCCAAATTTGGCATAGTGATTTCAAATATAATTTACAATGCTTTTTTGGCAATTTTTTTTATTTAAAAATAATTGATTTATTTTAAACGGTGTTTTTCTACTAAAAAAGGGGGTTTACGCTAACACTTCTAGCATAAAAAGTTTTACACTAATTTACCTGAAATTTTTTACAGATGCTGTTTTAATATACATCTGTGCCATGAACCTCTAACATCTGGTGTAAATATAGTAGTTTTTGTTTAAAAAAATGTCAAAGTGTAAGTTTATCGAAAAAAAATTTGTTGATTGGTAGCTGCGAGTACGGTAAGTTCCTTAAACCCATTGCACTTACGGCACCATCTGCGCATGCTCAGCATCTGCCGGAAATCCAGCTCTCTTACGGAAAACCACTGCGCGTGCGCAGACGGATACTGAAAGGGAAAGATAGTTTGTCACGTTGGCTTATTATCGCCCAAAGTTGATAAGGTTTTGGGAATAAAAATTAACATGTTGATTGAGATGAAATCGATCCTCGTTGCGGAAGAATGGAATAAAAAAAAGATAGAATCCTAAAAAATAATCATTAAAAAATAATCATAAAAAGCAAACTCGTCTCTTGACCAAGGGTTCTAAATTAAGAGGCATCGTCAATTAGGGCCAATTACGACCAACAATTTACGCCTCGTAATTTAGAACTCTGGTCAAGGGACGAGGTTTTTTTTTTTTCGAAAAAGATTGAAATCATAAATAAGAAACTCGTCTCTTGACAAAGGTTCTAAATTACGAGGTACAGCCAATTATGGCTAATTACGGCCAACACATCCAATTACGCCTCGTAATTTAGAACCCTGGTTAAGAGACGAGTTGGTTTTTTATGATACCATTCTCCCCCCCCCCCTTCTTGATTAGCAAGTATCTCAAAGTTTTTTGCATTTGGAATATTCATTACAGCTACAGACCACTCTGAATAGCGATCGTTATTTTATAACCACCCTGTATAATTTAAAATGTATTATGGATCTGGAAGTTGCTTTTTAAGCTGATAACCATAATTTCTAAAGCCATGCTAAATGACTGGTGTACGTTAAATCCGTCGTGGTCACTAAGTCCTCCAAGTTACCATACCCAATCAATACATGTGACAAGTCAATTCTGGGGATCCTCTAGTTGGCCTCTGTCTCTAAAAATTAGATGGATCCATTTAAGTGTGTGTGTTGTATCTCTCTTGCTTGACGAAGGTTTATAAGCGGGTTTGATTATGTAAAGTCTTACATCAATTGATCCCAGAATAAAATAGGCTTAGAATTGGACAGTGTAATAATCCAATAATTCTATTATAATCCATAAACGCACGCGTTCGGCGAGGGTAAACGCTTGATATTCAATAACAACCTAAACCTTCTCTACAACCCTAACTAACAACTTGGCGATATTTTACTTGGCTGCTCACGTTTCGCTCTCAAGTCGAGATATCCGCTTGCGCAGATTTCCGGCACTGCCGTTAGATTAGCCACATTGTGTTTGTTTCAAGTTAATTCATAAAATTTGTCGTAAAACACATTCTTGTGATTTGTTTGTAACTCTAGAGGGTCATTGCACGGATCAGTTCAAAACGAAGAATTTAACACATAATTCATGTTTGTCGGAGGAAAATTCAATGTGGTAGGCTTGTTGGCGTGAACCTCTTTTTTTAGTTGAAAAACACCGTTTAAAATAAATAAATTATATTTAAATTTAAAAAACTGCCTAAATAGCATTATTCATTATATTTGAAATCACCATGCCAAATTTGGAAAAGATTAAAGCAATAGTAAAAATTTTAGAATTTGGGGGAATTTTGGGTATTCGCCTACCTTAACCACTTGATTCCAAGCTTGAGCACTTGAGTTCTAGTTTTACATATACTTATACTAGTAGAACTCTTTTTTGCACTGCATTTCGTGAATGATTTCCAGGTATTGTAACTTAAATACTATTGTTACTTCAGATAAAATTTTGAGTAATAGCACTAGGAGCTTTAATTTTTTCCACTTGATTGCCATAGAAGACTGTCCAACAATTTCATGTGAAAATACAGGGATGAAGAAGTTGCCATTACTTTCAATTACCTATTATGAAATATAAGATAATGAAAGTATTGCGACGGGGTCAAAAATCTGAAACCGAAATATTGTGTTGTCTGCACGTTTGGAGAATGCTGATACATGAAAAGTGATTTTTTTTAACACAGGTACATCGTTCAATCTGTCTGAAACAACATCTCGAACTAATCGAGCTACTGAATTCAAATTTGGTATATGAGTTCCCAGTACCACTTACCCATCGAATCTCAGATTTCGAGAAAATCTCGCATTTGGAAAAACTCTGCCTAAGCTTATATTTTTTGGTTTAGGGGGCATTGTTGAAAAGTTGCCAGAAATACGTTCCTCAAATCTTGTGCACGCGTTCCTAGTACGTGCCGGATTCCATAATAATGTTTTCTATATAATCGCTCATGTTAAATTAAAACTTTTGTCATTCAACTTTTAAGGTTTTGTTTTTATTTAAATTATCTTATACAGTGGATAATTACCTTAAAATACATTGATTTATTGAACGGTAATTGAAAGTCGTACACTCCTATACATTTTATCAAGAAGCAATTAAGAAATTATATGCAAGATAAGATCATGGCAAACCACCTATTCGTATTTTTATGATGATGGTGACTATAAAATTCGCAGTCCGGCATATTCTGTTGCACTACATAAATCAGGGTTTAGGTAATAGCTTTTAGCATAAACTCTGCCCGCCAGGAAACCGACTGCAGATTAGATTTTCATGGGAAGATAAGTTTGCTTCCAATATCTCGTATCCTAAGGCTGAGACTCATATTTTATCGAAATTTTTTCATTTCTTTTGAGGCAATTGTGGTAGAGGAGAGAATGGAAATTTTTATGATGTGGTGTCGATTTTGATTTTGTGTTGTTTAAGTCCCATGCAGCTGGGTGATATAGGGGAATTTCTTGTGGGTGATTGGTAATAAAGAGTTGAATGGAAGCAATTTGTAGTCATGTGTCGTTTATGGTATTTTAGGAGCCATTAGTTATATACAGTTTAACGTTATATTTAGAGTCGTAAAATAATATGTGTAAATGTATCCAAAGGTTAAGGTTCAGAAATATACTTAACTTATGATCATAGCTGGGAAATTTGTATTCTTTTTTCAAGTTGCAACTTTATTATGTAGAGTTAAATCTGGGAAAAAGTACGTAATGTTGTGTAAAGTAGAAAGCAAGTAAAACATTAAAAAAGATGGTAGAATTGGTCCAAGGTTTTAATTCTTTAAATATAAATAATATTCTTTTTGGATAAATTATCATAAAATGCAATATAATTCCTAATTATAGTGACAGATGCTATCAAAAGGTTAGCGTTTGTAGATTTGGCAGTGAAAGACTCGAATTATTTTACCATAATTTTCTATAATTAATTGTGAAATTTTATAGGTAAAAATATTATATAATACATTATTACTCTTAATTATTTCATATGTTGAAAAACAGAATAATTTCTTATAGTAAATATCATTATTTTTTATGAACGTGTTAGCAATAAAATAATATTTCAATCATTATTAATGCGTTATTTATATGGTGGTCTCTCGATGTAACTTACAAATGGTGGATTCTGAAATGGAACCGCGTTTAATATTTTTCTTCTTTTTGGAGGCCCCGAATCATGTCTTTGAAAAACTAATTTTAAAGTATTTCTTCCATAATGCCCGTTAAACTATAAATCATCACAGTTATTTAGGATAAAATAGCAATCTAGATAATAAATGAAAAAAATTCAATGAGAGATATAAACTATAACAGTTTATATTATTAACTGTTAAAGTTAACTTAAAACTAAAACTATTTTTTTAATAATTGATGTCAACTAGATATGTCTTAACCTTCTAAAAATTACCATCATTTTGTATAATAAAAATTATATAACATCTTAACACTGAATGTATCGAGCTCTCCACAAAACGCACCACTACGAATAAATCTGCAATCAAAAAGCACTAAATTACAACAAATCATAGGTAATCCAGTCATATAATTACTCCTGTAAATTGTTTCCCATTTAATTATAAAGCCATTACAAAGGGCAACCAGGATAAAGCCCAAGGAGGTAGTTCCTTATGATTGGTTTTAATGAGTGTGCTTTACATATAATTAGGTGGTACTGAAGCTTAATATTTATTGCCTTTTAAGGAACGCTGAGGTCTTTGAGATGGTTTATGCGTGATTACTTTTAAAACGCACTTTGTTTAATTAAGCAAAGTTAGAAGCGTATGTGTTGACAGAGTCAGAGACTAGCTTCAGTAAAGACTATAGATATTTGGTATAAAGATAATAGTACGTCAAGTGCCAGTGGTCGGATAAAGGTTTTGACTATCTGATCTTAAAGGAAATATCTGTAATATAAAAGTTTAAGTAAAAAGCGAAAAATAGTAAAATCTCTCAACAACTCGTGTTTATATTTTTAATATAAGGTGCATTATACTTTTATTTAAAAATTATAACTATTACCAAGAAGATTTCAAATAAAACTACATAAATTGATTAAACCATTTTTAGTATCCTGAGTTTCCAGTATCCTGGTAATCCTGAGCTATTAGCACTATCTAAAACACTCTCTACTACTACTCTTGAAGAAAATCGAATAATAGAAAAACCCGGATATTTAAGAGGATTTATCAGCCAATTTTATTTTGATTCTGACTCGCCAGGTGGCGTTACAAATTTTCGCCAAATGATACGTCTGGCGATTTAAAAAAGGGGATACGTTTCTCTTTCTGGGGAGTGGAGCACGGCAAGCTTTCTCAATCACAAGATCAAGATTATTCGATTGTAGTCAGGTTTAGACTAACGAAAACTGGTTCCGGTACTCTTTTGAGAGCTCGGACGATGTTCTGGAGGGAAAAAAATTGTGTTGTTTGGTTATGTCTCTTTAATTTAATTTTTTTATTTGTTTAATAAATTATATTTATTTTGTAAATATTACGATCTTTCAGGAAACGATTTCTTTTCTGGTTTGCTCGTACTAATACATTATATTTCTATTTATAATTACCGAGATTTGATACCGCTATGAACTGCTCTAAAGTCATCCCTGTAAACTTCGGAATACTAGTTTAGCTTCGGCACATAAACAGTATTGTTCTTAAGGGGTCATAGAAGTCTTAAAAATTTGCAAAGAAGGTGTTCTTTAATGTAATTTTTTGACTACTCAACATATAAGTAGATTTTTTATATGTAATTTTATAAAATTTATTTATTATATAACAAATTTTAAAATTTATGAAACTTAAGCCAAAACTAAAATAAATGATAACAAACATAAAACTATTTGAACACATTGGGATTAGGCTTGCGTGCCAAATTTTGAGGTCAAAATTGAAGAAATGAGCAAGAAAATGACTTTATATTGTACAAATATGTACAAACAAAGACTTGTACCTAAATTCTGAGCTCAATTTTAATTAGAATTTATGTTAAGAGCTTTTTTTTTTAAAAATTAATAAAAATTAAAGAAAAAAGCTCTGAATATAATTACTTATTAAAATTTAGTTTAGAAATTAGGTATAAGTCTTTGTTTGTACATATTTGTACAATATAAAATCATTTTCTTTGTCATTTCTTCAATTTTGACCTCAAAATTTCGCGCGCAAGCCTAATCCTAATGTGTTCCAATAGTCTAATGTTTGTTATCATTTATTTTAGTTTTGGCTGAAGTTTCATAAATTTTAAAATTTGTTATATAATAAGTAAATCTTATAGAATTGCATATAAAAAATTATGCTTTTATATTGAGTAGTTAAAAATTGCATGAAAGATCAAACTATGCTTTGTAGTACCTCCTTTGCACATTTTTAAGACTATGACCCCTTAAATCTAGTTCCGTATTTTAATTGTTGGCGTAGCAATCTTTATGTTTGTTAAAACTAATGGCATACTAATGCAAAAGTAAAAACCCCAATGTATAATGAATCTGTCGTATTAGCAGTTTTAAAGGCAATAATAAGGTCAGCAAGATACAAACAAACGCGGGTTTATGGTCATCAAAAACATGTGCAGGAACCTTTTGTATTGCTAGTGGCAGTTAGTCAATTTGTTCATTCGGCTGCTCTTGTAAATTAGACACTGGTCTCTTTATTACAAGCCTTACTCCCGCCACTAATCTGTACATTCGTTCTGAAAGAAGCTTTCTAAATTGCACACCTTTGGAGCCGGGAAATCTTGACGTGTTTTTTGCAACTTTTCAAGGCCTCTAAAATAGCGTCGGACTGAGTGATTGGCACATTAAACTTTCAGTACTCTGCCACCAAACGACACACGTTCTTGAATGTTGCTCGAGAAGTTCTTAAAGGATTAAAAAGCCCCTACATGTGCAGTTACTTAAGTACTAGAATGAAATTCTCGTCGAAACGCAAGGGTATTATACTAACATTAACTGCCACCTATAACCACTTCCGCACAAGATTTATAACTTCAGAACAAATATAGACTAACCCAGCATTCAGTTACAATTTGAATCTTCAACTCTAAAAATTGGCCACTATAATTACATTTTTTCTTCCGCAAATTAAATAAATAATCTTTATAGTTAGCTAAATTTATTTGCAGTTTGAAGAATAATTATGTAACATTGAACGAGTCACATCCTGTAGCATCCTTTCCGTGATCTTTGGCAATGCTTTGAAAATCTCACCTTAAATTACACGAGATTCTTGTAATTAAACATTTGGCAATGATAAACATGAAATAACTCCAAATTGCACTGATAATTAAAGGAATTTAATTGTAAATTAATACCAATTAGCTCTTTAAGCAAAAAAAAGTAACACTGTGAACCACTTTCTTAGTAAACAAATATAATAAACATTAAAAAAAATCACATTGTGGTATAGTTTTATAACGCCATTCCAAATCGATTTACAAAGAAAAAATTAATAATCTTTAACATTTCAAATAAGGTTTTTCGTGATATTGCTGATGTGGCAACAGTAATTTAAATGACTAAAAATTAAATTCCAATGCTACTTTAATGGGTCGCATTCGTCGACATTAGAGATGTTATATTTATGTTCTTTTTAAAGAGCAGTTGCTCTCTGCTCTGTTCTTTTAAAAAGAACAGTTCTTTAACCTGCTCTTTTTACAAAAACTGCTTTGCGCGATTAAGAATTCAGGCAAACATAAATAAAATACATTTTGAACTTAAAATAACAAAATTTGATCGGAAGTGTCATTGTTTTGCAATAATTTGAATTAGTTACATTATTTAACAATGTAATGCGACTTAAAACTTATAGATTAATTCATGACAAAACTATTTTAAAATATTAGAAGGTTATAAAAATTACTGGTAAGAAATTAAAGCGATAAAATGTTTTTAATAAGGAAATAAATCTGAGGATCTGAAAATACATGATATATCTATACAAGAATAAATTTTAAAACAAGTATTTGGTATTGCACAGTAGATTAATTTCTACCCCACACTATTGAAAAAATTTATTTTATTAACTAATATTTAACCAAAAATACAAATCCGATAACTTGGTTAAGGAAGCATAAACATGTACAAAAATGTTATCACATAAAATCTAACTTTAACTTACATAATTAGTGTAGCAGCTCACAACAAGTAAGATTTCAATTGCGAAGTTTCGCTTTCAATTTAAGAGACTCAAAGATTTATTATAATTAAATAATTGTTCAATTTTAAGAATAACAAGGCTGTTTTTCCAATTTCCATTTAAAAAAAAGTTAAAAACCAAGTAAAATAAACTGTTTAAAAATGCTTTTAAAAAATACTCAAACGTGCGTCTACATGAGTTGCATTGATTAGAGGACCAGGATGGCCAGAAGAAATTTCCTAAAATAGCCAAGCTGGTTCTCCAAAAAGCCTAAATACCCAAAATTATCTTCCATCACGTCCCTTTCAACTTAATTAAAACTACAAATCAAGACATATTCAAAAGCCAAAAAAAAAAAAAAAAAATCAACATAACGCAAAAAATAGTCACGATTGAACGAAAAATAAAAACGTGTGGGCTTTTCCAACTTAATCTAATCATTAGCTTGAACAATTTTGGCTACTGGTATAATTTTAAATGAACCAAGCGGATCAAATAATAGCCAAAACTGCTGAAATTAGCCAATTCTAACAACCCTAACCACAACTCTTAATAAAGCAGCCGCATTCCTTGCGCACATAACCCTAAGAAACAGAAAAGGGGGGGGGGAGATATATTGTTTACGTTATTATACCCCACTCTGAAATACGAGCCCCATTCCCGTGGCTCAACATTTCTGCCTATATTTTTTTTTAAATGTGTTTTCCATGTAAAATAAGAGAAAATGTTTTGGGGGATAATAAAATTTAAAAAACAGCTAATAATAAGCTTACCCATGCACCAGAAAAAGAAAAAAGGTCAAATTCGAAAAATTCAAATTGCGAAATTAAAATCTGCCAAAATGAAACTGAAGGAAAATATTCAATAATAATTACAAAATAATGATGAAATAATAAAGTAAATACAGAAATAAATTAATATAAAATAATGATAAGTAACGCAATAAAAAATAATGATAAATAATGTGATAAAAAAATAATGAAATAAAACAATAATAAATAAAAAAATAAAGCAATAATACAAAAATAATAATCAAATTAAATAAAAATTAATTAATAATCAATATAATAATAAATAAACAAAATAAATCCTACACGCACCAAAACCCAACTGCGATAAACCCAATAATCCAATTTCCCATTTGAACGTTTGAAAGATGGCAAGAACAACCGTTTAGAACAGTGCCAAAAGAGCTGCGAATCGCAAAAAGAACGGCTTCCAGAGCAATCTCAAAAACGAGCTAGTCGGAGCAATCTGCTCCAATTTGCCAGTTCGCGAAAAAGAATTATTCCGTTCCGAAAGGAGCTGCTCCGAAAGCAAAGAGCTATCGCACTACGAAAAAGCATCAAGGAGCTATCCTACTGCGAAAGAGCATACAAAAAGAACACTGTTCCTGTTCTTTTTAATCGTAATCGTTTTGAAATCTGTTTCATTGCCGGAGTAGTGGGTATGGCGTTTCGGGCATTCATGACGTAAGTTGAGAAGAAGCTTTTTCGTCCAAACCCACTGAACCAACTATGAGGAGAGGAGTTGCTTGTTTTGTTAAGGAGCTTATGAATAATGATTTACCTTGTAACGGAATTAGAAAATTCATGTAATTTTTTTTTATAAAGAAAATAATTTTATGATTGGAATGAATAATTTCAAATGTATAAAATGCGTTAAAGTATAAGTTAAATTCTGATGAAAAATCATGAATTTACAGAAGAACAGGTTTTTTCAAATACAAAGAACATACTGCTCCAGTTCTTTTTAAAGAACCTGTTCAAAAGAACATAGTGTTCTTTTTCTTCACATCTCTAGTCGACATGACAAGATGACAGATATCCGTATGGACGTACAAACAGAAGAACAAAAAGTATGAAGTTAGGTCCCTGCTGTCCTATCTTTCGATGACAAAAATGATTCTTAAGATCTGATGGATAGAACAGATTTCGTCACCGAAGTAAGGACAGACAGACGGGACACTTTGGGAAGACTACCATGTCAATACCTTCTTTTCTATTAAAAAAATGTTTCGAATTAAAAAAAAGATTATAAAATATTCTAAAAATAACGTCAGGGCTTCATCCTCATTGACTATACATCCCAGGACCCCTCCCTAAACATTTTTAAATAAACGTTTATATTTCTCCCTTCAATAAACCCACAGACTACGGCCGTCATTTTAGAAATGGTAAACCAAAGGTCACTAAGTGATTCGATTGAATAACTTTTCAAATATTCAGCCAAATGTAACAAAAACTAAGATTTAGGGTTTATGAGGATTCTTAATATTTCTTAATTATAAAATTGGGTGCTGCCATTGAAAATTTTAAAGTTAATAGCATTTTTAATATGAAGACGGCTCCTTATGCAATTTTTTTGTCCTGCAATTAACTCATGATGTTATATAAACACAAAGTCAAAAAGGTTCTATAGGATGACTAACGTTCGAAATAATCACTAGTGGGAACTTTTTCCACAGCTGTACATATAAAAATAGCTAAAAGTATCCAAGCGCCAATAGCCCTCGTGTAGCTCTAGTGCGACGATAATTTAAACCAAATCTAATCTAAAAGTATCCAACCTATACTACAACTAAAGTAGCCAAGTTTAAAAGTCGCGCAAAATTCTTTGGCTGGATTTATAATGAGCTCCGCCCACTTTTCCATGTGCTTTAGGTTTACAGTTTGAATGATTTAGATATTGGCGTTTTTTTCCTTCTACGATTTGGCGACATTTATTTTTGTGTGTCATCAAATTTTAAAATCATAGATTCTCGTTTGTTATGAACGTTTTTGTCATAAAAAGTACTTGAAATGTAAAAGCATCATTTAAATTCTGTATTAACATACAAAGATAATGCATGAGTGAATTATTTAAATTAATAATAAATCTTTTTAATCAATTAAGCCAAGTTGTCCTACAGATGTCGCCACAATTCTCAAAATGAAGCTTTTAAAAAAATTAATAATTAAAAAACTGATTGATATTGTTCCTTCAAATCTTTTTTAAATTGTCTTTCATCCCTATTTGCGTATCTGGTGCAAACAGATCATACGTTTAAAAAATACTTTTCAAGAAACTATGATTTGAAAAATAAAGCATTACGTGTATAGGACTGACAGTCCCTCTTAACAAGTACGTTGGAGTGCGAAGTATTTTAAAGCCGACAACAGCACTTTAATACGGCACTTTTGAGAATCCGACTGGTATAGTCCGACCACGCTAACTTGGTGTAGCGGCTTCGATAACTCATTGTCTTCCCCAAAAGGATCCTCAGGGAGGAGATGAGTTATCTCGGCTTATATACTACTATGAACGATGTAATTGGAAATAGTGGTAGGAACGTGGGCGGTAAATCAGCGCCACCTAGTCGTTGATGGAATATTGAGGTTGCGTGTGTGGTAATCGCCACACCACTCCCCTCCTAGAAACAACGTGGTAAGGAACCGTGCGCAAGTTGCTTCGCTGTGCGTTGTGCTGCGTTGAGTTGAGAAGAGAGTTGTGTGCCGCCGTTGAGTTGAGAGAGAGAGAGTCGTGTGCAGTGCAGCGTTGAGTGCATTAGCAGCGAGAGAGCAACCGTGGTTGAGCGCATTGTAGCAGGAGCGTTGTTGGAGTGGGTGACGATCACGTCCTCGGGTCACCACTGTAGCGGCTTCGATAACTCATTGTCTTCCCCAAAAGGATCCTCAGGGAGGAGATGAGTTATCTCGGCTTATATACTACTATGAACGATGTAATTGGAAATAGTGGTAGGAACGTGGGCGGTAAATCAGCGCCACCTAGTCGTTGATGGAATATTGAGGTTGCGTGTGTGGTAATCGCCACACTTGGCAACCAAAATATTTTGATTGTGGACCAGTCCACTTTGAAAAAAGGTAAGGAAGGTTTTGGTTTTGGGCAAGAGTTACTATGTTTGGCGATTGATTGTTTTGGGCGCATATTTCTTTAAGGTTAAGAAACAGATTATTAAGGGGTCACAGGAGTCTTAAAAATGTGCAAAGAAGATACTACATAGCATAGTTTGATCTCTCTTGTAATTTTTTAACTACTCAATAAATGAGTATAATTTTTTTATATGTAATTCTACAAGATTTATATATTATAAAACAAGTTTTAAAATTTATGAAACTTTAGCCAAAACTAAAATAAATGATATTAAACATGAAGGTACTTGAACACACTGTGATAAGGCTTGCGCGGCAAATTGTGAAATCAAAATTGAACACATGACCAAGAAAATGACTTTATATTGTACAAATATGTACAAACTAGGACTTATACCTAAATTCTCAGCTCAATTTTAATTAGAAATCATTTTAAGAACTTTTTTCTAAAAAAATTAATAAAAATTTAAAAATTTTGATTTTAAATTTTTTAAAAAATAATTTCTAATTAAAATTGAGGTGAGAATTTAGGTATAAGTCTTTGTTTGTACATATTTGTACAATATAAAGTCATTTTTTTATTCATTTTTTCAATTTTGACCTCACAATTTGCCGCGCAAGCCTAATCACTGTGTGTTCAAGTACCTTCATGTTTAATATCATTTATTTTAGTTTTTGCTAAAGTTTCATAAATTTTAAAACTTGTTTTATAATAAATAAATCTTGTAGAATTACATATAAAAAAAATTGACCCCTTAAGGGGTCACAGGATTCCTAAAAATGTGCAAAGAAGATACTACAAAGCATAGTTTGATCTTTCATGCCATTTTTGAACTACTCAATGTATGAGTATAATTTTTTTATATGTAATTCTACAGGATTTATTTATTATAAAACAAGTTTTAAAATTTATGAAACTTTAGCCAAAACTAAAATAAATGATATTAAACATGAAGCTATTTGAACACATTGTGATTAGGCTTGCGCGGCAAATTGTGAGGTCAAAATTAAAAAAAAATGATTAAGAAAATTACTTTGTACTGTACAAATATGTACAAACAAAGACTTATACCTAAATTCTCAGCTTAATTTTAATTATAAATTATTTTAAGAACTTTTTTCTAAAAAAATTAATAAAAATTTTCGGCAGAGGCTTCCATTTTGAAAAAATTTAAAACATTATGTACGATATTCTTCTCTTTCGCATGAAGTATCATTCTTTCATTAGACATTATCAAATATGCACAGATATTAATTGATTATTGATCAAGTCAAATAAACAAAGAAATTTACGTGTAATCGTTAAGAGGGACTGTCAGTCCTATACACGTAATGCTTTATTTTTCAAATCATAGTTTCTTGAAAAGTATTTTTTAAACGTATGATCTGTTTGCACCAGATACGCAAATAGGGATGAAAGACAATTTAAAAAAGATTTGAAGGAACAATATCAATCAGTTTTTTAATTATTAATTTTTTTAAAAGCTTCATTTTGAGAATTGTGGCGACATCTGTAGGACAACTTGGCTTAATTGATTAAAAAGATTTATTATTAATTTAAATAATTCACTCATGCATTATCTTTGTATGTTAATACAGAATTTAAATGATGCTTTTACATTTCAAGTACTTTTTATGACAAAAACGTTCATAACAAACGAGAATCTATGATTTTAAAATTTGATGACACACAAAAATAAATGTCGCCAAATCGTAGAAGGAAAAAAACGCCAATATCTAAATCATTCAAACTGTAAACCTAAACCACATGGAAAAGTGGGCGGAGCTCATTATAAATCCAGCCAAAGAATTTTGCGCGACTTTTAAACTTGACTACTTTAGTTGTAGTATAGGTTGGATACTTTTAGATTAGATTTGGTTTAAATTATCGTCGCACTAGAGCTACACGAGGGCTATTGGCGCTTGGATACTTTTAGCTATTTTTATATGTACAGCTGTGGAAAAAGTTCCCACTAGTGATTATTTCGAACGTTAGTCATCCTATAGAACCTTTTTGACTTTGTGTTTATATAACATCATGAGTTAGTTGCAGGACAAAAAAATTGCATAAGGAGCCGTCTTCATATTAAAAATGCTATTAACTTTAAAATTTTCAATGGCAGCACCCAATTTTATAATTAAGAAATATTAAGAATCCTCATAAACCCTAAATCTTAGTTTTTGTTACATTTGGCTGAATATTTGAAGAGTTATTCAATCGAATCACTTAGTGACCTTTGGTTTACCATTTCTAAAATGACGGCCGTAGTCTGTGGGTTTATTGAAGGGAGAAATATAAACGTTTATTTAAAAATGTTTAGGGAGGGATCCTGGGATGTGTAGTCAATGAGGATGAAGCCCTGACGTTATTTTTAGAATATTTTATAATCTTTTTTTTAATTCGAAACATTTTTTTAATAGAAAAGAAGGTATTGACATGGTAGTCTTCCCAAAGTGTCCCGTCTGTCTGTCCTTACTTCGGTGACGAAATCTGTTCTATCCATCAGATCTTAAGAATCATTTTTGTCATCGAAAGATAGGACAGCAGGGACCTAACTTCATACTTTTTGTTCTTCTGTTTGTACGTCCATACGGATATCTGTCATCTTGTCATGTCGACGAATGCGACCCATTAAAGTAGCATTGGAATTTAATTTTTGGTCATTTAAATTACTGTTGCCACATCAGCAATATCACGAAAAACCTTATTTGAAATGTTAAAGATTATTAATTTTTTCTTTGTAAATCGATTTGGAATGGCGTTATAAAACTATACCACAATGTGATTTTTTTTAATGTTTATTATATTTGTTTACTAAGAAAGTGGTTCACAGTGTTACTTTTTTTTGCTTAAAGAGCTAATTGGTATTAATTTACAATTAAATTCCTTTAATTATCAGTCCAATTTGGAGTTATTTCATGTTTATCATTGCCAAATGTTCTGGATATATCAGGTTTTTTCAAATATTATAGTTATTGATAGTTATTTAATTACAAGAATCTCGTGTAATTTAAGGTGAGATTTTCAAAGCATTGCCAAAGATCACGGAAAGGATGCTACAGGATGTGAGTCGTTCAATTTTACATAATTATTCTTCAAACTGCAAATTAATTTAGCAAACTATAAAGATTATTTATTTAATTTGCAGAAGAAAAAATGTAATTATAGTGGCCAATTTTTAGAGTTGAAGATTCAAATTGTAACTGAATGCTGGGTTAGTCTATATTTGTTCTGAAGTTATAAATCTTGTGCGGAAGTGGTTATAGGTGGCAGTTAATGTTATTATAATACCCTTGCGTTTCGACGAGAATTTCATTCTAGTACTTAAGTAACTGCACATGTAGGGGCTTTTTAATTCTTTAAGAACTTATCGAGCAACATTCAAGAACGTGTGTCGTTTGGTGGCAGAGTACTGAAAGTTTAATGTGCCAATCACTCAGTCCGACGCTATTTTAGAGGCCTTGAAAAGTTGCAAAAAACACGTCAAGATTTCCCGGCTCCAAAGGTGTGCAATTTAGAAAGCTTCTTTCAGAACGAATGTACAGATTAGTGGCGGGAGTAAGGCTTGTAATAAAGAGACCAGTGTCTAATTTACAAGAGCAACCGAATGAACAAATTGACAAACTGCCACTTGCAATACAAAAGGTTCCAGCACATGTTTTTGAAGACCATAAACCCGCGTTTGTTTGTATCTTGCCGACCTTATTATTGCCTTTAAAACTGCTAATACGACAGATTCATTATACATTGGGGTTTTTACTTTTGCATTAGTATGCCATTAGTTTTAACAAACATAAAGATTGCTACGCCAACAATTAAAAGTACGGAACTAGATTTAAGGGGTCATAGTCTTAAAAATGTGCAAAGAAGGTATTACAAAGCATAGTTTGATCTTTCATGCAATTTTTAACTACTCAATATAAAAGCATAATTTTTTATATGCAATTCTATAAGATTTACTTATTATATAACAAATTTTAAAATTTATGAAACTTCAGCCAAAACTAAAATAAATTATAACAAACATTAGACTATTGGAACACATTGGGATTAGGCTTGCGCGCGAAATTTTGAGGTCAAAATTGAAGAAATGACAAAGAAAATGATTTTATATTGTACAAATATGTACAAACAAAGACTTATACCTAATTTCTAAACTAAATTTTAATAAGTAATTCTTTTCAGAGCTTTTTTCTTAAATTTTTATTAATTTTTTTTAAAAAAAGCTCTTAACATAAATTCTAATTAAAATTGAGCTCAGAATTTAGGTACAAGTCTTTGTTTGTGCATATTTGTACAATATAAAGTCATTTTCTTGCTCATTTCTTCAATTTTGACCTCAAAATTTGGCACGCAAGCCTAATCCCAATGTGTTCAAATAGTTTTATGTTTTTTATCATTTATTTTAGTTTTGGCTTAAGTTTCATAAATTTTAAAATTTGTTATATAATAAATAAATTTTATAAAATTACATATAAAAAATCTACTTATATGTTGAGTAGTCAAAAAATTACATTAAAGAACACCTTCTTTGCAAATTTTTAAGACTTCTATGACCCCTTAAGAACAGTACTGTTTATGTGCCGAAGCTAAACTAGTATTCCGAAGTTTACAGGGATGACTTTAGAGCAGTTCATAGCGGTATCAAATCTCGGTAATTATAAATAGAAATATAATGTATTAGTACGAGCAAACCAGAAAAGAAATCGTTTCCAGAAAGATCGTAATATTTACAAAATAAGTATAATTTATTAAACAAATAAAAAATTAAATGAAAGAGACATAACCAAACAACACAATTTTTTTCCCTCCAGAACATCGTCCGGGCTCGCAAAAGAGTACCGGAACCAGTTTTCGTTAGTCTAAACCTGACTACAATCGAATAATCTTGATCTTGTGATTGAGAAAGCTTGCCGTGCTCCACTCCCCAGAAAGAGAAACGTATCCCCTTTTTTAAATCGCCAGACGTATCATTTGGCGAAAATTTGTAACGCCACCTGGCGAGTCAGAATCAAAATAAAATTGGCTGATAAATCCTCTTAACCGCTACTAGCAATCAACAACAATCCTCTATCGCCAATAAATGATGTGTAGCTCTAGTGTGATAGATTGGACTAGACCAACAATCCCCTCTTCTCGCCAAACGCCTTGAGCTGGCAACCCTTTTTTCTTCTGCTTAAAAACCTCAATTCAGAGTGGAATCGTCCACAATCAAAATATTTTGATTGCCAAGCTAGCTTGGTCGGACTATATTGGGGATCGAATGAGGCAATCAATCGAGTGTACCCGAATAAGATTATTTTTAATTTTAATTATTATCGATCTTATTACCATGAATTATCGCAAAAATATCACATCATTGTTATCTACAAAATTAATACTGTTAGAACAACAAAGCAAATTTTAAATAATCATTGTAAATGGATATTGGATGCTCAATTGGGATGTTGAATATTGTTATAATTAATAATATCTATGGCTACCACTAAATATAAATGGTTGAGATCATACTAAAAAGATAACTTGTATATCTATATATTATAAAATTGTAATTGACGGACGCTTGAAAGCCACGTGACCTTGGTAGAGATCGTTTCTTAGCGCTAGAGCTACGTGATGCCCTGGAGCAGTCCCGCGGAAACTAGCCAGATTGTGTAGATGAACATTTCTTCATTTACAGTATACTCATATTAGTCTTGCATGTTATGTTTGCTTGCGGAGCAAACAAATAGGAATTGCGTAGCAATTCCCGGGGGTTGGAGAGCGGTAGCGAGCAGGGGCTTTGCCATCTAGTACTTTATATACTAAATTAACGTTTAATAATATATATGCCGTTATTTTACAAACATAAGATATAACTTAATATTATGGGAATTCTTCTAAAACCCGTGATACATCATCATCATACTCTGAGAGTATATGAAATCAATATTAATGTCTATTGACTACAAGTGAACGCATAATTTACAAATAGATTTAATGCTTATAGAATGAAATTTTCTAAGTGTAAATCGTGATCTCCGAAGCTTGAGTCACATGAATTATGCAAGTGTTATCGTATTAAATTGATAGGCTTAAATATTGAGAATAGACAAGGGTGGAAATTTCAAAGATCTTTACTAAACCTGTCTTGTTAGAAGATGGGAATATATAACATATTCCCTGAATATATTTATGTAATAACTCACAATAGATTAGTTCAAAATATACATTCCAATATATCTAACAAATTTGTGGAACTTTAATTATAAATATTATAGCAAATGTAATGGAGTTTAAATTTTTGGAATTTACGTTTACTAAGTAGGTATTTGTATAAATTTCATACGCAAACAAGCATTTGTTTTTATTATATTGAAGCAATATTTACTCGCAAAATATACTTTAAAAAAAGTATATATATATATATATATATATATATATATATATATATATATTATATATATATATATATATATATATATATATATATATATATATATATATATATATATATATATTATGGTAGTTTGGAAAGGAATTATGTATATATAAAGAAATTAAGTATATATTACGAATCAGATACGAAACCTAATCTAATTATCTAATTATTGGGGTAGATAACTTTTTAAAACCTGATACCCATTTTAATGGATGCTGCAAAAGTTGCGATAACACAATTTAAATAGAATTTTTAGGACAAGTATGGTCCTAATAAAGAATTAGCTTTTCAACCTTTAATTGGAGGTAATAGTCTTTTTTTTTTGGAAAATTATTTTTACTTTTATTTTTAAAAAAAACTCTGGTTTTTAATACAAATGCATTGAATATACGCTATTTTCCAAAAGCATTACTTCAAATATCAGTCATGAAAACTGGTAGAAGGAAATGGCAATAAATTGACAAGCCCAAATATCTCAACAGTTGCGTCGAAAAGGTTTTTTTAATTTACTTTTGTCATTGAAAACTTTTTCTGGCTAGTGATAGCTAATTATGTTTTTAAACCGCAAAAAATAATTGCATAAAACTTTATTATGTGTTGAGAGAAAACCGCAAACTAGTATCTACAACCGCAGATTAAATATGTATTTTTTTGTGATTTTTATAAGTATTCAGTAAACTAATTAAAAAACTAATTTTGAAATGTAAAATTACAAAGTAAGTTTGAAAAAGAAAAAACTATTCTATAACTACCATTAACCGAAACCATTATCTTTTAGCACAACTTAGTTATTTTCGAATGAAACTAGTGAGGTGTAAACTGAAAAGAGTAATCTTACACCCATCAACTTCTTACAAAAGACAAAACTAATCCAAGCGCAAATGTCCCGAATGAATTCAATGAGCCTTCAGATCATAACGTTTATGATAGAAATCAGTAACAATGACTTCAGAAGATTGACCATTTGTTCTTCCTTCGAGAATAGTTTTCACTCAAGTCCAGCAACACATTTTGGGTAGAATCTAAGTTGAATCGGTTTTTGTAGTTAAAAGGGTGCAAGTTGACATTGTCGTAGTTGTGGATTATGCCCTTTTAACAAAGCTTATTCAGTTATAGATCTATCGTCACAAGAAGCCGCCCCGGTGGCACAATAGTTAGGATGCTAGCCATTGGAGCTGCCGGGGTCGGGTTCGAATCCCGGTATGGCATGGGTGTTTGTGTCCGTCAATAAATGTTGTTATTTGTCTATGTGTTTGTGTCGTCTCTTTCTTTGTGTTTCTCTTGTACTTGTGTCATTTCTGGGGTTTAGTACAATAGACTCAAAGTCGCAGTGCTTGGCGTTCTTGCCCCCCACCAAGAAAGTCACAAGTCATCATCACAAGAAAATAATGGATGTCATTTTACAATAATGATTTTAAAGTAGAACCAACGAATTCCTAAAATACATACACTGTTAAACATTTTGGCGCAAGATTGCGCCAGAGAATTCCGCACCTTTCAGCTGCCACCATAATTTAAAGAGTAAATTTAAAAAAAAAAAAAATGGTAAATACACATAACTTTGATGCGCTTCAAAATTGATGATTCAATGCTCCAAATTGTGGTGGGCGATAGAAAGTTCCAGGATTCCGTTGCAATCCTGCACCAAACCTTTTGGCAGTGTACAGAATATGAGTTACAAAACTATATATTTTGGCCATGGTTGTGTGTGTTTGGATAGTTTAAAAATCGCTACTGATTTGTAACTCATTAAATATTTAATTGTTTATTTAAAACTTACAGTTTTGAGTGCTTTTAATATTTTAAATAAATCAATGCATATTTTCGGGAAAAGTTAAAGATCTCTTAAAAATACCATATGGTTTTATATTTCCAAGTACCATTGTCTCAAGTGTTGCTACACATATGCAACAGCAATTTGTAGAATGCGTCAAAATAAGTATTTATCTTATGTTTTTCATTGTTAAAGTTTTTTAACAAATCAAAGAAGCTAAAAAAACAGATTTGATGCTAACTTTTTAAGTGACTTGTAGCTGAAGTCAGAACCTAAATAAACTTATCACCTGCCGATGACTATCAATTAAATATTTAACATATACAATTATCGTCATACATTTAAACACTTTTATTCATCAACATGTTAACAAAATACCCTTAATCCAAATCATTCAGCGAAGAGATTTCTAACAAAGAGTTCCATAATTAATTTCCCGCCTTTCGATTCGAAGGTTCCATTCATTGCCCTATCTAGATGAGCTCGGTCATAAGTCGAACAAAGCACGCCCATTAAAATCTTATGTTCTTCTTACTGTTGGGGCTCAAATATTTCGTATCATAAAGTTAAAAGGAATTTCAAAGAGTGAATACGGTTTTAAAGTTTTCAAGAACTAAGTCGTATCTTTTCTATGCATGACTTGATAAGACCAATAAAGTTCTTTGCTAAGTCTGATATTTTAACGAGTCAAACTTAGCACTAAGAAAGCGAATAGGGAAAACAAAAATCATGTTCAAGGTCAGAAACCATATGCATAATCTGAATTTGTTCCATGCTAATACCATTTTCTAAAGGCATAAATTGCATATTATAGCTATATAATGACGATTATTAATTTTCTTTTTACAATTCTTCATATTTATCAGTAGAAAATCAAATTTTCAACTTCTTTGTAATTTTCATAAGAGAATTGAAAATGAATACATTTGAACCGTTTTATTTGAATAATGTTGAATTAAAAATATTGTTGAATGAATTGTAATTGCTACATGTTAGGTTGTGAGCTTTCTTCAATACATAGCCTTAATGTGTATTTCAACTTTTAGTAAGAACATTATAAGGGTAGCTGCTTCAAGTAATAAATACGGTAATATGTATGGGAATGAAAATTTTATGTTCAGGCAAAATTTAAATTTTAATCTAATGCAATGAAAAATGTTTGCACTCAGCTAGTTTATTTATCCTTCATAGGTTCATAATAATGGCTTTTAGTGCGATTATTGGGCCATGCCAAATGTAATTTGAAAATTGCAACAGTAGTTCTGGAGAGTTTCCCAATTTATGATGTATCCGTTGCTACTGTATATTTTAGTATGGTAATGGATCAGATACTTACACACTACATATTCTAAATTGAGCAACATAATAGTAGATAAGAGCAATAATACACTCTTAAAACTGTTTAATGCAGAAATTTGTTACAATTTATGCTACGAAAACTATTCTAACATGTAAAAAAATAAATCATTCCTTAATCGCAAAATTCCATTGCTCCTGCAGGAACAAAGGACTCTAAAAATGTTCTAAACACTTCCTCCATTCGATATTTTATAGGCGTCTCCCGCACTATACTTTGAATAACTTGGTAATAAGGACATTTTATTTTAACTTTCCAATGCTGAGAGGAAAAGAAGTAAAGTCACAGTTACGGCATTTTTATTGAGCTTTAAAAAAACGAGATCCGGCCGGTAGCTGCGGAATCTTTTGTATTCCAGGATTGCAAGTAAACAACTAAACCCTGACACTTTCGAACGTTCTTTGTGTCACGCGAGATTTTCGGAACTGAGAAACGGTCATCAGATAAAGGGTGGTGGATAACAGAGTTTAAAAGAAAAATATTTTACGAGGAGCTAAATTTCTTTTAAAAATAAATCTGAAAGGAGACACTAAATTTTCAATACGCCTCTGGGGTTTGATGACTTTTGGATGCAATGAATAAATTTGCCAAAAATTGAAAAATTATATTCTAAAAAATGTATGAATAAAATACACTTCGAAATTAAATTTTTTTTTACATTTTGGTCATTGCCTTGAAAATATAAAAATTGATTAAATTCTTAAACATTTATTTTTTTTAATGAACAATTCTTAACACTTTACCTACGGGCGTCGACTGACCCATAGACTAAGAACACTCTAAGTTTCAAACTCTCATTGGAGAATTTCTACATTGAAATTGACATAGAAACTAGCGCGCCCCCTTTGTGTCTAAGGGAACTAATGTAATGGTTTCTGGCTGCCTATTTGCAGTCACCTTTAGGAGATTTAACAGAGCCAATGACATCTCGTAATTTGGAACCCTTATCAAGTGACGATAGGGATCTATTTTTTACTACAACTTATTTTTGACTTTATCTTTGAATATATACAGCTACTCATTGACTTTTATATCTCTCGTAGGCCCATCCTCAAGATATTTGACCTTGTGCTTCTTTTTCTCCATTAATAAACCTACAGACTGACTACGCTTGTCATTTTAGACATGGTCCCCCAAAGATCCACAAGTGATTCGATTGAATAACTCGTCAAATATTCATCCAAATGTAACAAAAACTTAGATTTAGGGGTTTTCGAGGGTTTTTCACATTTCTAAGTAATTAAAATTGGGTGTTGCTATTGAAAATTTTAAAGTTCGTAACATTTTTAATATTAAGACGGACCCTTATGCAAATTATGTGTCATGCAATTAACTCAAAATGTTATTTGTTCACATAGTCAAAAAGGTCCGATGTAAAAGGATGACTAACGGTTGAAATAATCACTAGTGGGTAGCTTTTTTTTAACGAAGGACATTCCGAAGAAACAGTACCCCTACAATTGAAAGTACAATTATGCCAATCAACAAATCAATCTTTAATAGTGTTTTAGTTGCTTTCGACACGTTAGAAGAGCTAGGCATTAGATTAAGTTGCTGGTCTAGAAGATTTTTAGTCTACGGGTCAGTCGACGCCCGTAGGTAAAGTGTTAAGATAGGCATACAGTAAAGTATTTAAGTTTGAATGTGAAAAACTACAAATTATTCAGAGCTAGTAATAAAATATTAATAAGCTTCAAACTAATCAAAACATACATTTAATTTTTATCAAAATATATTAAATGAAATACAAGATTTTTTCTTAAAATTCATAAACACTGATAGCTACCAGTTCGTTAAATTCCAAACTAAGAGCAAACTTCAATCACAAAATCTCAGCCCAAGAACTCAGTCAGCGAATTCAAACAAAAAGCTCAAAAGTAAACACACAGCATTAAACTCTATTGGAAAATTAAAAAGAAGACTCCTGCGTGCCCAGTATATCTATTTTTCTAAGGTTTTTGTCTTCTAAAATAGTTTCAACTCGCTGCAATGCACTCGTGGGACTACCGTATAACTCTCTAGTGAGACAGAACTCTTCTTTGGTGGAAAAAGAAACGCACGTGGAATATGCCCTTCTTCATGGAGGTTAGAATGGAATAGCTATGCCTTTTTCAAGTATCTATGGAAAAGGTTGTTTGGCAAGTGAATCCATTGATCGCTTTAGCAATACGCCCAACAAAGATTTGGCGAATGAATTGGCGCTATTTTTTACAGGTTATTACAGGTCCTGAAAATTTGACTTCTCTATAAGGATCTGATTCAGAATCTTATAAAAATGAGCCAGATAAGCGCCTGAGTTTCTTTTGTATGGTGCATTTTTTTTTCTTTTAGAAAATCAAAAGCCCATGGTCTACTATGCATGCTTGTCAAATTTGGTTAGGTTTCATCCAATACTTTACCCGCTAGAAGGCTCTGAACACCTCCCGTTTATAATAACCACCCTGTATAACAGAATCTAAGAATTTGCATTATCAGGTGTGATTTTGCCTTACAAATTAGCAAAACAACCCGTATCTATCAAAAAAGTACCTCAAAGGAAAATACGAAGTTGCTCCGGCTTATATACTACAACATCTGTTACAATCTAGATGACTAATAGTAACGCAGTGGTAAATCAGCGCCAACTAGCGTGGATGTTATTTAAGGAGGAATGGGCAAGCTGGATGGCGGGTCTCCAAATAAAAGTGCATCAGTGTTAGTCCAATGAAGAAAAAAAATATTTTCTCTGTCACATTTCTCTGGCTGTATTGAATATTTTTACAAACGTATTTTTTGTGTGATAAATGTACTGATTTACAGGTCTCGACTATCCCATTTTTTGAAACTGGTTTGCCTTTTTTTTTAAATTTTGAATAAATAATTTCACCAAAAGTATCTAAAGCACAATTAAAGACAGGGATTATAGAGACCTGTAAGTTATCAACATTTATTATTGAAAAAAAAAACGTTTGTAAAAAATATTCAATACAGCCGGAGCAATGTGGCAGAAAAATAAATATTTTCCCATTGGATTTACATTGAGGCACTTGAGTTTGGAGACCCCCGGTCCAGCGCGCCTATTCCCCCCTAAGGTAGCGTGAAAGTGTGAAACGAGCAGAAGCAAAAGGATTTAGTTATAATTATTAGAAAAGAGTTACTTATGCGTTTATTAATGAAATACCAATTAAGGTTTTGGGGCGTATATAAATTTGTCGACTTTCAGACTTTTGAATCGCCAAGCACCTCCTTCTTATTCTCTCCTCTATGTTCCCCATTCTTAGCACGAATTCAGTTTCGGTTAACATCATCCCTTGGAGGGTAAAAAAAACGTACAAAGAAAACAATGCAGTCGGTTGGACTAAAACAGCAAAAAGCCGCTTTTTTGTGGGGAAGTTTAGCCTGTGTACGCGCGCGCGTTAACTAAAGAACCCTGGACAGACGTGATCGCCAAACTCAAGTCTCTTGAAAATTGAGAGGGAGATATCGGAGAGAATAACTCTAAAGAGAAGTCAGTTAACTTTCCATTACAGACTTAAGGTCTAGAAAAAAGAATGAATGGACATTGAAAAAAAGTATTGTAAGCTAATATATTTTAATAGTACTTAATCATTTTCAGACTTCACTTTTATTTTGTGATTTTTTTTGTTTTGCAGATTTAATCCTTTCTTATTTGAAGTAGCACAATGGAAACGAGATACAAAACAGTTATAATTGTTTTTCTGTTCTATTATAACTGTTTTATTGGAGTTTAATTTAATCATTTTCATAGGGTAGACTTACCAGCGAGTAAACAGGCCCCAGTGAATGAACAGTTGGTAAATGCATTTAAAAAATAAGGATTAAAAATCATTCCACAGGATAGATTGGCAACACTGACTTCCTCCCATCTCGTAGTAAGATATCTGACATCTGATTGGTTGTGTAATTGGTCATTAATTAAAATCAAACATGTTTATTGGCTGGACATTTTTGTGTTCATTCACTGGTAAAAGAACTGCTCATTCACTTGGATTCTATACCACTTTTTATTTGGACCACCAAAAGACCAAAAGCAATGCAATTTAAAGTCACCTCCTTTTTTTTCACAGAATTTACATGTAATGACAGATGTGTTAACATTGTCATAAACAAGAAGCTATATATTTTTTTTAAATGTATGAATTTTCTTAAAGAAATTGTGCTAAAGCTTTCATTCACTGGTTAGTCTACCCTACTTCATATATGTGGAAAATGCTTTTGATTAATTTGTATGAAAGCCAATGGCATTTTATCAATTCTCCATCACATAATATTTATTCCCAGAAACTCAAGTGTTAATGGCACAATTCTTCCAAACATTTCTTTTAAAGGGCACTATGGCAGCATTTGCACATTATGTTTTTATTCCATCACTATATAAAACAGATTAATGTCAAGTTATTACATTTGGACAAAACTTATATGTATAGAAAAATGTTGCATATAATCAAAATGAGTTCTATTTTAGTATTTAAGACAAGACTCTAATTTTCATTCAAATTCATAATGCGAAATCATCACTAATTGAAAACTGAAGTTCTAATCCAACTTATTTAAAAGGGGGGGAAAATATCATCATTTAAAGGCTCGGGTTGCTCGCATTATCCAAAGTGTAACTGAGATAACGGGTTTGTTACGTAAAATTCAGATAAAAACAAATAAAAAAAATAGGAGTCGAAGCCAGAAAGCTACAAGTTTGAACAGGGTTTCTGTGCTGAGTAACTCCCCTTGCAGGGAAACAAGTTCTACAGAACCGCTCTTGTGTGTGTACACTGGAAAAAAATTTCAGAAACTTTTTTTGCTTTTTACCCGAATTGTTTCTGAAAGTATAAGATACCACATATTAATGGCATGCTTCCGATCTGTTGGGAATAGCAATGCACTTGACCTGCAAGTAAATTTTTAACATTATTGTGTACAATTTTGATATTCTTCTTTTTTTTAGTCAATGAAAAGTGTAAATCTTCAGTCTTTGGGGCTATATCTCAATGTGTTTTTTTTTATTAGGTGCTCTTTTTTTCATTTGAAAATTTCATTCATCAATTTACAATTAACTGAAATGAGTCTTGAGAAAGAAATTAAAAATTATTTAACGTTGAGAAAGTATGAGTAAGTCTCATAAAATTTAGACACTTATTGAATGAAATCTGAATTATTTTAATTTCTTATCCGCTCTTCCCACTTACTGCCTAACAAAAAGAATATTAAAGTATTTATATATTTAAAGTCTTTTTTTTTAATATAAGAATATAAATTTATGTGCAAATATTTAATAAGACTACTTAAACTTTTGTGCAAGATATTAACTCTAATGTTCAGACTTTTCTTATAAAAGGTATAACAGCAGCAGGATTTTTTTTGCGGAAATACTTATATATTTTCCCAAAACAAGGAAGTAAAACTATTTAAAAACGTGACTTATTCCATTATCTTGTAATATCTTAAAAATTTACCGCACTTTAAATATGCAAATCCGAAAAGCAAAAACCGCCAGCTTCATTAAAGATTCAATCTTTTTGGTAAATCGACATTACTTTGGAAATAATATTGGCTAAAAAAACAGTTCTCCCCTCTTCGTTAATAAAGACGCTTCGTAAAAAGGCCAGAAGCTGACCAAATATTCAAATAGTTTAATCATCTTCTCAAGCACCAGATTATCGGGCGTATATTTGTATGGATCACAAAGTCAACATTTGTCGATAGAACTTGCAAATGAGGGTGAAATTTTCTCCCTTAAAGGAAAGTAGGATGTTGGAAAAACGTTTCCCTTTTAAAGGGTTTGTTATGAGTTTGAGTAAAAAAGAAATTCTTTTAACGAATTTTGTTGAAAGTGAGATTGAATAATTATAATGTTTTTCAGTATAAAAAAGTTGTTTTACTGCCTTTGAGGCATGATTTATGGATATGCACAAAGAAAATTAGTTCATTTCAGAAAATAATCAATTTTAGAATCAATTTCTATCATTCAAGGTGTGGGGGTATGGTTGGCCGAGTGGTTTGGACCATTACGCTAGCAGTCTGTGCGCTGTAACGGATGCGGATTTGATTCCCGCCTTCGCCCTGGGTGTACTTCCTTTATCAGGGACACTAAAAATTCTTTCTGTGTCTGTCTGACTTGACGAAGGCTTATTTTTCAACTTTGTGTGATTACAGAATATATTAATTGTATATCAAATTAAACAATTGCATATCAAATTAAAAATAATTTAATCTTTATGAGAACCACTGTGTGCAGATCGCTGAAGCTGTCTATGAGACCTTTGGTCCCATATAATCCATATCCATATGGACACACCATTATCATCATCAAAGTAATTTCATGTAGAATTAAAAATAAATACAGTATTACAATATATGTTTTACGAATAATTTATGCAACTTATAGTATGATCTGCCTTAGTTTTGCAAGTCATTAAACCACCAACTTGTATTGAAATTTCAGCATAAGAGAATCCATTGATTGTGCTTGTTTGTTCAACTAAAATGAGCATAACTTTAATTGTAATAAAGATACTTTAATTCTATTTTTTAGTGAAATTCTACATTAAATTACCTTCAATTTAATATCTAAATGTTTGTATTTAAGTGAAATTCAATAGATGCAAGAACACAATTAACAGTTGAAACACATGAAACTTTCAAAAAGTGTCCACACTTTTGGCCACCACTGTATGTACCCAACCCTGTAAATCGTGTGTTAATATTATAATGATGTCCTTATTTAGAACATATATTTGAATTATATTTATCCGAACAAATTGTGACTGATTCTCACTCAAAAAGGGTCTGATATTCTATGCATTTGAAATATTTATTACTTACTTTCTAGATATATGAAGGAGAGTGATGAAATGGGAGAAAAAGAAACTTTTGATTAAAGATATTTTAGTTATAAGAATTTATATTTTATTCTACTTTACTTTCAAAGTGAGTTTGTATGCGTAAAAAAAACTTGTCGATGGCGGAGGAAGGGGGGGGGAGGTACACTAAGAACTCGGGGTAAGTAATGGAAAAAAATCGGAGAAATAAAATGATTACAGCACTTGTTATCTTCTTGGGAAAAGGGCGTAAGTAAGGTATATATTTAAAAAAAATGTGTAGGTAATCATTTGTGGAATAATCGAATAGTTCCAATCCGACTCCAATCGAATAATTGGAGTTGTATTGTATCAGTATGTCCAAGAAAATTTTTCTCGAAATAAAGTAACACAGTCCTAGACGAACACAAAGCAGTGCGATCAACCTTTTTTTTCAATTAAAATATAAAAACAACGTTAAGTGTAAGAATGAATTCAAAAGAAAGTTGCTATTGGATTTTTGATAGTCTTAGTTCGAATAATTGGAGTTGTATTGCATCAGTATATCTAGGAATGTGTTTCTCGGAATAAAGTAATACAGTCCTAGACGAACACAATGCAGTACGATTCTCTCTGATTACAACTAAATAACATTGTAGTAAGGATATTAGATTGACTTAGAATTAGAAGGATATCATACGATATTATGAGCAAAGTAGAAGAGTTTTTTTTAAATTTCCGCCCCCGAATGAATGAAACCTACTTTGGGTAAAAGTAATTGTTACTTACTAACTTTCATTACGGATTTAGAAGTTATAAGAGCATGGATAAACAATGTCCTGGAGAAATCACTGTATTTCCAGCATTTGAGTCACACCGTTTCAACTAGTTTTGATATTTGCCTCATGCGTGGTCGATAGACTTGGTGTCCTGAAGATTAACATTATCTATAAACCATTTTATGTTTAGATGTTTGTTAATTCGCTATTGGAATACCGTATATCTAAAGAAGATGCAAACACCATTTTTATTGTAAAGTAAATAAAATGGTAAATACCATAAATTTTATATGTACTTCAAATATTCTATTTTCGGAACTGCTATTCATCTTAATACTAACAGTAGTTGATATCTGTAAAGAGAAAATTATTATTTATGTATCCTTTGTAAAATATACTTTTCTTTATTAATTTAAATATTACAAATCATTCCTTAAAATAATTTTTCGAGCTTACATATACTATACGAGCTACATAATACATTAACTATTTTATACGCATATTCCCCTTATATATATTCTTTTTATACAAATGCAAACACTATTAAAGTAGCAAACACTATTAAAGTGCAAACACCATTGGGTTCAAATAAGTAACCATATTCGCATAAATCAAACAAACAAGAAAAATAAACTTAAACCGAAAACAAATTTATTCAATTAAGTTTTTATTTTCTAGCAACAAATTCTGAACGCTATACGAACGCGGAATTTTGTACAAAGAGAAAATCCATTATCGACTGTTTAAAAATAACAGGAAAAAAAATCCTAGGCAAACACGACCCTTGGGGAAAAGATCACTAAGCTCAGCGCTTACAAGTCACCAGTGGTTTGAAAATACAATTCTGTTTCTGCATCGAAACTATTTATTTACAATTTAAATTGGAATCTAAAAGAGAATGCAAATCATCCCCCAAAAACAAACAAAAACTATCAAATAAAAGATAGCGTTATAACGGACATTAATATAATAAATCACATTAAATTTTCGCCAGTGTGTTTGGGTTTCCCTTTAAATTGCGGATGCCTTCTGGTAAATAATGGGTATACATTTCAATATTTCCAATTCAATTTAAATGTGTTCACGGTTTGTAGTTCTTCATGGAAAATTTATGAGTTGCTTATTTAAAACCTATATTTGCGAAAGACGGAATACTGTAACATTTACGCAACGATTAATTTATAAAAAATATCCATAAAACTCTATGATTGAATCGAAAACCTGGAAAATTTGAAAGAAAGTGCAGGGCATTTGTCGCCATCTAGTGACACAAGTATCAAATAGTCAAGTCAATATTCTTACCTACAATTTTCAAGAACATTTATTTTTAGCCATAATTTAATTAAATAACTATTTTTGTAATAACTGAACACACATTTGATGCACATTTTCGGGTAGTATTTTTCCAAGTGGAATTCTGCACATTTTTTTGGAATAGAAAAATTCTTTTGTGTTACTTTGACCATTATTCATTCGCGCGCGCGCGCGCGCGCGCGAATCACCTTTTGTCCCATCAAAATTACTTTAGGCTTAAAAATGACAAAACTATGGTTTATAAACTGAAATTAATTAAATTCGTTAAAAGGCTAACTCAAATAATACCGTGTGATAGTAACAAGTAAAATAAATAATGAAGTAGTTCTGCAGTAAATTTTTTGGTGAGAATTGCCAATACTTTTTTTTTCACATTATATAAATTTTCAAACATGCATTTGAAATTACAAAACTCAAGCAATTTGAGAATACGGAAAAAATGGGTTAAAAAATTTGTATTTAAAAAAGCCTTAGCATTTTTTAAAATGTTTTAAAAAATATATATATTTTTAAATAACATAAGAAATTGCATTTTTAAAAAAACATTTTTTGTCATAGAATGTTTTTAAATATGTATTGAACCGATAAAACATAAATTTTATAGTGAATATGTCAAAACTAAACATTTTTTTTTAAGTGGTACTGTGTCCCCTTTAATATTATTATAATTTACAACTGACATTTACCATTGCGATTCTGGGGATCCTCTGGTTGGGCTGTCCGTCAAAATTAGATGGATTCACTTATGTATGTGTTTTGCCTGTCTTACGTGGCAAAGGATTATAAGTGCGTCTCTGACCCCCCACAAACCAGAATACACAGGTCTACCAACTAACCTAATTTGGCGTTAAATTGCTCTGTAAGTCGACTCAACGATCAAAATTGTATTGTACCAAAAGTCTATCACCTCCGAGACCAATACTTCTGACACCTCCTGCCAACTCTTTCTGCCCTAGAAGCACGGGGGCAATCCTCGGAAGTGAGTGGCACTCCTTACCGGAAGTGATGACAATGCAATCGAAAAGCTCAATCAGGTTCGGCGGAAGTGATTAACATATCCGAAAGCGACTACCGAGGTTCCGGAAGTGAGGTGGCGGAAGTTTGGAGATTAGTACCTGGGTCTAAAAGGATTGTGGAGGAATTTCTGAAATTAACACTACGTTAGTTTTGTTTTATTGCATGGCAAAATGCATGTCTTTTTTTTATATATAGTTTGACAACCACTTTGAGAAGTTTTAAAAGTTTATTTTTCTTTTACTCAATGTTTTTTTAGGAACAGATAAAGAAAAAGTTCAGTAATTAAATTACCAATTTGTAAATTAGTTATAATTTAATGTCCAATTAATACTAAAACAATTAGGAGACCCGTTTACTGAGTAAATTGACGCCAGCGCCACAATATCGGACTGATTTTTTAGTTTCAACTTTTTATGGGTAATCATATTAAACAATCGTTGGCCAAAATCTCGTAACAGTCCACCAAAGTAACACCATTAATCCTACTAAGCAGGAGTTTTGATGTATCCAGAATTGACTCTATTTGCTACAAGGGCCTTAGTTTCGAAAATTCGAATAGAAAGTTTTCCAAAAACAGAAAATATATTTTATTCATTCTAAAAAGTACATTACATTAAAAGTACATTCATTCTAAAAAGTGTTATAAAAGTATTTATAAATACGAAAGCGGTAAAATTTTAAATATATTATTGTATATAATTAGAGCTTACTTTTTTTAATACAGTGAGATTCGCAGCGAAAGTCATATTTTTGCTAAAATTTACGTGCGTTTGTCATTGCACTTCATCATTTTTTTATGTTTATTAATTCTTGATCGTTTAAAAAAAATCAAAACTACATTAAATCATATGATGGAGGAACATTTGTCAACAGCATAATCCTCAAACCTTTTTTTTATGCATAAAAGTAAAAAAAAATTTTAAAAAACATATCCGAAAATATATGCTAAAAACTTCCTTAAATATAATTTTAAAATAGCTCTCAATCTTAAAATAATCCACTGCATGCAGTTTACATTGGATTCATTATCACAGAAAGAATTCGACTTGACGTTCCATTCTTTAAAATATAGCTGTAAAAAAGATACACTATTGACAGTAACGTGTAAAATGCATTGCTTCAACAAAATGAATTTACTTTAAAGTATTCTACACCATTAATATTATCACATACCACATAATAACTTGATTTATTAATTGTAATAGAATTGGATTTTGATAAAAATATAAAAGTTATTATACACATGAAGAGTCTAGTTGTAAAAAACAGATTATCTAAGTTATAATATTTCAAAAAATGATCCAACAAAAACGAGGATCAAAGTTATCAGATTCGCCAAAGCTAGTATATTGGCGAATTTTGACGAATGTTATTTTAATTTGGTGACTCTGCCAATTAACTGACCGCATTCTATATATTAGTAATACTTCCTATAATGCAAGTTTTGCAATTATGATGTTCATTTACTTGATCAATTTTTAATACTAGTAGCTTAAAAAAGTTATTTTGGGTCACTACTTACTTTTTGTTCGATGTAATAAGTATCGTTTGATTTGCACATAAAGTGTATTCTTTTTGTTCAATGTTGATACTAGAACTGCCCTCCTGGAAGCAAATTAAAATTCAAATAATTACATTATAAAAAAATAACAAATATGTGTTTTTATTATTTTTATGCTGAGCAATTTCACTTCCATACACAATAATTATTTATTAAAGCAAAAGTATTTTTTATCTTGTACTGTTAATTTATGGATAAATTATCTTATATAAAATAAGAGTTTGAATAGTATTTATTTCTGAATATTTCCAAAATATGTATAATAGGTTTATCATCAAATTAGAAACGTATTATGAATTTAATTCCAACCCCGACAAAAAAAAAAGGGAATGAACAAAAACCATCTTCAAGTCCAAGGCTATTTTTCCCTCCTTTACAAAAGAAAAGTTTAGGTTTTGTGTCGGACACCTCTAACATATTTTATCCTCTTTTTTTTCTATCTTTCCGCTGGCAACACTTTTTATCGCCCGGAAAAAAGGATGGCTGATACTTTCCGTCTTCTGTCTCCAGGGGGCGCTGCATCATTATTTTCTTGACTGTAACTGTCTCTTTGACTGCGAGATGATTTTCTCAGAGGATGGTTAATCTACCTTTTGTTTCCCTCAGCCCGTCTTTCTTTTGGCAGCCATTTTTTATATTCGGGATTTTGTTTTGTCTTATTTTTACATCGATTTCTTATTGTGCTTGAAATATTTTTTTTGTTTGTTTGAATGATTTGAAACTATTTTCTGATAACAAAGCAAACTGAATATTTTTTTTTCCATTTACTATTTAGTTCATTTATGCAATTAAATTGACTGGATTCACTAAATATAAATTCTTTTCAAAAGAGCAAGAAAACAAAATTAACCTTCCCTTTCATTTTACCAACACTATAGGGGAGACCGGGGTTAGTTGGCACAGTTTTCACTTCAAAATGTTTCTAATTTTTTGGTTTGAAGATATTTGAAATGTAAAAAGTTGGTAATGTAGGTAAACAATTTGGCTACAAATCACACTTACAATTGAATAAATATATTGTTGCCACTTTGTGTGAAAGATGTTTTTCCTTGTCCAGTCAAACTATGCCAACCTACCCCGGTATCGGGGTTAGTTGGCATAGGTAGTGGGGCAAGTTGGCATAAGTGAGGCAAGCGTTTTTACTCGTCTTTATGTAAGGTGAAATTATAATGAATGTTAATCAGCTTAAAATTAAACATTCCATATGTCCTAGGCTGTAAATGAATGTTGGTTCATTACTGATTATAGGAGGTTGAAAAATCTTTGAACATTATGTGGGTTGAAACTGGACGTTCGAGCCAAACTCGTAGCCGCGGGGGTACGTATTGAAAGTTGTGGGTGACGTTTTAGGAAAAAAGAAAACCAGTCAACACCTGCTGATTCTTTTGAGTCCCAACTACTAGGATGTGCAGTGCCATTAGCAACTGCATATTGATATGCCAACTTTCTTGCCTCTTTTGGGCTCAGGCCGAAGTATATGTGACTTGCCTTCACAAGGTATTCACTCAAAACAAATTCTTGTTCAGGAGTGAACACCTGCCGCACTATCCCATATCCTCCGATTCCCTCTGGTACCTTTTAGGCAGAGAGAATTCATTTTTTGTTTTGCGATCTTACAATACCATGCGAGACTTCTAACAGAGATCTTAAATAACATCCGCTACTTTTCCCAAACTTTTTTTTTTCAAGTAAGTGTGCCTCAACATCTCTCTTTCGATGATCTGCTGTCATTGTAGCACTCTCTGTTTTTCGTTTATAGGTACTCATAATCTGAACAAAAAACATTTACATTATCATAAATAGGTAAGGCAGAAAAAGTGAACTTACAGTTTTCATTTATTACATAATAATAACTAGATAACCGTTTGCTTGAAATCGAGCTGAAATTTGTATAGTCTTAAATTATGCCATTTTTTCTCTGAGTATGGCAAATCTACGTAAAAGTATCTAAAGTAAAAGTTAATGTCTGTCCAGCCGTTATTGAGTTATGACTGCGAAAAGAAAACGCCTTCCGCATTTATATATGTATAGATAAAAATAATAATAATTTATTATTATGAAGTAGCCTATACCTAACTAAAATTAGGTCGCTATGAATGTTGGCATACTTATGTCAACTTACCCGTTGTTGCGGGGTTAGTTGGCATACCCAGCCAGCTTATGTCAATTAGTCCCCGAGTCCCTATGCCAATTGCCAACTAACCCCATTAGAGCAAGTAAAATAAACATGGCGACCAAAACTTTTGTTTATCAACTGCAGCAGAAATGGACTTATAACCTCGTAGCTAAATGCCCAAAGATACTAAAAACTTTTGAATGTTATTCCTGAATGACTATACTACTGTACAAAACGACAAATGCTGAATAATCAAAATTTTACTTTCTTATATGAAAATCACGTTTTACATCCTTCCTCTTAAGGCAATGGCTGGATCCAACTGGCGTTCTCATGCAAGTTGGGCGTTTAAATGACGATCATGTGACAGGCTCAGTAGCGCTCTTAATAAACAGTGATTTTTTTTAATGGCACAATGCCAACTAACCCCTTATGCCAACTAACCCCGGTCTCCCCTACATTCAAACACTCATTCTACGAAATTCGCAAATTTGTATCAAAAACTTCCGAATGGTTTAGAAATGGGCATATAATATAATGACAATAATATTATGTGGTTATTTTCACTTCATAAACTCTAAAATAATTGATTTCAAACAAAATATTTGTTTTAAAAATTTACTATCGGGTTGCTTTTGAAAGAGATGATCTTAAGTACATTTTAGATGAAAAAATTACATATGGAATACAAATTTGTAAATTATAATTTTTTTTTAGTTTATTGTAAGAAGGACTGATGCACTAAATACGTAAAAAAAACGGGTCTCGGAGGGTTAAATAGCAACAACTATGATAAAAATGACTACTTCCCACTGCTGCATGGCATTAGTTAATAAATTTAACTACTGTACTTTTAAAACTTTATTTAACTATTTACTACATTTATTTAAAAATGTATCACTGTTCTTGTGCATTTCAAGTTTTCAAACGTAGTGAACTATTATTCATTCACATTAATAAATCAATTTTCAAAAGAACACTTTAATATAAACTCATGAACGGATTAAATCTTTTAAAAAAACCTTTCGTAATGACTGGGAGATAAGTATAACCAGGAGCTGTATCATATTTTTGTATGCATTTTAAAGAAAATATTTTTTTTTCAAGTACTTGAACAAGGATACATTGAAAGTTCTTACAATTTGCCACAAGAAGGTCTCCGGAACGTCAGCCTCAGGATAGTGAATCCCGTCGCCAAGTATATAAATCTAAGAAAGAATCAAATATATTCTCTCAATATACAGGGTGGTTATAAAATAACGCTCTCTATTCGGAGTGGTCTGTAGCTTTAATGAATAATCCAAATGCAAAACACTTTGAGACACTTACTAATCAAAAAGGGGGGGGAGAATATAATAAAAAAAAACTCGTCTCTTGACCAGGGTTCTAAATTACGAGGCGTAACTGGATGTGTTGGCCGTAATAAGCCATAATTGGCTACGCATCGTAATTAGAACCTTGGTCAAGAGACGAGTTTCTTTTTAATGATTCCATTATTTTTCGTAAAGAAGAAACTCGTCTCTTGACCAGGGTTCTAAATTACGAGGCGTAATTAGCTGTGTTGACCGTAATTGGCCCAAATTGACGACGCCTCGTAATTTAGATTCTGGTCAAGAGACGAGTTTGTTTTTTATCATCATTCTTTTTTAGGATTCTGCCTTTTTTTTATGATACCATTCTTTTTCCCCCTTCTTGATTAGTAAGTGCCTCAATTTTTGATACATTTGGATTATTCATTAAAGCTATAGACCACTCCGAATAGCGATCGTTATATTATAACCACCCTGTACATAAATAACGACACGCAATATAGTATCGTAGTATAGTAATTTATTTCTTATGCTGTTTATTATGCAACTTATTCGTTTTATAATCAACAAATTTAGATTTTTGAATCAAAAGAAAATTGTTATGAAGAAAACTTAAAGATGAAAAAAACAATTTCAACAATATGTTTTAATGTGTTTTTTTTTACTTTGTAATTTACGACTTAGTGAAATTTTGTAATACATAGTAAAAGAATTTTAATTAAACCAATTTACATATTATATAATGCCTATCGATAATTTTCTTCTTATGCATACACATAAATGGATGAGAAGACAATTGGCGAGCGAAATTATTTTAGTTTAATGCAGTGTTTACGTGCAACTCTTTTCCTGAAATATAGAAAAACCTAATTTAAAATTAAATCCACGAACCGCCACATAATACCTTTCCTAAACGTTATTTTGTTACAGAACACAACATGCTAACTTAATTTTTTATAATCTTCCTTGAAAAATATTTGATTTTGTCCCTAGTGAAAAGCTCAATTTTCTCTATTTTTAATTCATCAATTTAAATGCAAGAAGAAAAAAAAATCAGCTTCTTCAAAATATCTTTTGTTTCATTTACGTAAGATCGAACTTAACAAAGAAAGGATGCGCCATTTTTTTATTAGATTCTTCGAACAACTAGTTTCAACACAATAGGGACGAATTGAAAAAAATATAAACACCAAGAAAGGTTTTTTTAAGTGGGTTGTCTTATAATAAAAGATTTGTAATCGAATTTCGTGTTTACTTTTTACTAAAGGTAATAGGAATTTGATAAACAATCGCCTTGTTTGGTTCTTTTATCTGAAAAAGCCGTGGCCATTATTATTTCTTATTGGAATCCAATTTGAATCCCGCCTTTTTCTTTTTCTTTCTCTATCTTTTACTCTAGATCTTGCAGGGATCTATTACGTCATCGATTACCAATAACTGCAATTATCAGCAAAGAGAAATCCATCTTTATTTTGGCGACCAATATTTATTCCCTTGGAGAGATAGCCCAACTACAACAACATTCGGGTTTATCTCGTGGAAGATCTTCGAGGGTTCGAAAACTCGAGGCGAAGAGGGGTGTTTTCTAATTTATTTGGTGAAGAACATTTCCCCCCTAAATGACTTTTCCCCCCTGTTTTGTTCCTTGGAGTGGTGCTTGAGAAGATCTTTTATTTTGTATCCCCTAGAGGTCTCCTTATAATCAGGTAGATAGGGTTGAGGTTCTCTCTCTCAGCAAAGTGATTTTGTTGATAATAAAAGGATAAACTTATTGTTTCTGGATAATCTATTCAATTCTTCTCGTAAAAATAAGATTTCAGAGAATTAATGCTAGTGTAGTACGTTTCAAAAGTTGAGACAAAAAATGTATTATGGCACAAAAATATCACTTAAAAGGGTAAATTAAAAAAAATAGTGATAATAGGGTTCTAGCAGGTGTTAATATTGAAAACATAATAAATGACAAGGAAAAGTAATGATAAATAAGTTTTACTTTAACAAAATATTTGAAATCATTAAAAAAACTCAAGTTTTTAGAAAAAATCAACTAAATGCATGTTTAATGACCTAATTTGGCATTTTATTTATTTAATTGTATTTCTTTTTAAAACATAAAATTTCCTAGAATTTAATATACTAGGTAACTCTTCTATTTTTTTATACCAGAGCGGCCAATATTGCAATTGCAATTTTAACTCTATTATGCAAATCCGAACTAAATCCATATTAGACCATCAACTTGAAGTTTTTAAGTGGTTACAGAGCATTCAAAAGTAGGAAAGGGGTGCACTTGATTTGAAATACTGACCACAAGGTTTCTCTCTACTATTAAGAATTGAATAAATCAACAGGCAATGGCTCGAAGTTTTGAAAAAATGCCCAGCCCAATTAACTGTGAATCAGCAGATATTCATTTTTTACTAGCAAGCAGATAGTACATATAACCATTTCAATCACTTTTGTAAATGTCTTATCTCGATTGTCAAATTCGCTTATATCGATTACCTGAACATCAAAACTGAAATCCAATGTCAAAAAGCATTGTATGTGTCAAGCCTTTATTTATAACGTTCCAATTTATATCTTTCTTCTACTATCTCCACCAAATTCATAAATATTATCTACTGATCCGAAGCGATGTCCCATTATTGGAATTCCTTGCCATGAATTTATCTAAATAAACCCAGCTAAAAGACACCCTAGCCCTGACACGCTTATAAATTTGATTGGGCTCGCAAATGAGAATGGAGACCCTTGAAGACAAATGATGTTTTATTGCCTTCAGGGACACTTAAAGGTTAATAGGAAGAGAAAGAAATTATTGATAAGGCCCTTCGGAAACACAATGCTTTGTGTACGGGGGATAATGAAGAAACATATTGGTACTACGTCTTCTTTTTATTGATGCTTAATGCGCGTGATTCGGAGTTTGGAGAGTCGTGTTTAGCCAGAAGGAACCAAAGGTTTCCACAACAACAACTTTTGCAAGAAAAAATTATAATGCATGAATTAATGTGGGATTACTGTTACATAATACAATTTTGAGTTGTACATTTTTTAAGTATTGGATTCAAGTGGTCTAAGTATAGTTGCTGTCGAGTCAAATATTGTTGTGATACAAGTAAATCATTTATGGTGCCTCCAATGTCGGTTGTTTTTCAGAGACCCTATTAGCCCTGTTTCTCTAATTATCAATAGTCACATTTGTATCCGCTGGCTTTGGCCCGTATTATTAGAATAAATGCACAAAAAGCCTTCAATAAACTTCAATAAATTCGATAAAGGTTCGGTATATTATGTAACTTAAGTTTGTTTTTCTCCTGTTTAGTAGAATGTTCGAGATTTATTAAAAACTTCATACTAAACATAGCACTATTAATCATTGTAAGCAGTCTGATCACACTGCACATAGACACTTTACCACACGCTATTTTAATATAGTTACATCTGAGTATTAACTGTTCAATTACGATGAGGATGTAAGAAATACGGGCTGTCCATCGAAATAATCCCAATTTTGTTTCATCTTTTGTGTTTGAATCTCAACTTTTAGAGTTCTATTTTTGAAAAACTAATTTTTGTGCTTAGCTCCATTCAGAAAAATAGAAATCGATTGAAAATAGAAATGGATCTTGAGAAGATGCCCATTTTCTTTATTGATATTCTCTTCGCAGCCTTAAGTAGTCTCGTAATTTTTGAAATGCGGGAGGTTTGTGTGTAATTACAATAAAAAGTTCAAAAATGAATTTGGGGATATTAATCTGGGAATTGAAATTGCCACGTTAAAGGTGATTAAAATTAAAGATATTGCTATATTAAAAGTCAAGTGGGGCGATATTTTAAGTCGCGGGTCTCCAAACTTTTTTTAATTGGGAACAAATTTATTTCTAACGCTTTCAGTCAAAGTGATACCATTTGGCATCATCATGTTTCTGATCATAATTTTAAAAAAAATAATAGGGCTGGCATCTATTGGGATTAATAAAAAAATTTCCTAATAGATAAATGTGAAGAATCGAAAAATGTGCTTTCTAATATCAAAAATGGCTATATACGATCGGATTTTTTCTAATTAACAAAAATTTATGTTACTTGGAAATTTGATTATTTTCGTATTATGCTAAAAGTAAAACTGAGTAAAATAGTAAAAAATTTTTATCAGATTCCAAAATCCATGCACAATTATGTTTGAAAGATTATCAATAACAATTTTCCACAATTTTAAAGAAATACACAAATTTTTGAATCGCAATGAACAATTCGAATGTACGACAAATAACTAAAAACACTTACGGAGAAAAAGGCAAGTAAAGAAAATAATAACTTCCACTTAACGTACGATTTTCGGATTTCGGTGTTTACGAAAACTCCAACTGCATTTCGAATTCTTTTCGGATCGTTAAAAGTAAGATATTTTCTTAAAGATAAAAGTTCAAACTATAACTTTTTATTAAAATACCAAAATTGATATTTTTGACATTTTTTGCCTCCCCAGTCTCTTTAAGGATTTTGGAAAAATAATCGAGATTCCCAATGTATTTAATAAAACAAACTCAATTTGGATCATTTTTTTTACTGTCAAATCTCGAACAAACACCACTATATTCGAATATGTTACGGAGGTTTGGAGGCTCAAAGTAAGGCTTGTGATTCTTCAAAGTATGATTTAGAACTAGGGTCTGATCCGTTTCATAGACGACTTGTGATGTTGCAAGAAACCAATCACCAATTAAGGCGCTAACCATTTTTCTTAGTCCTACTTTGGAGAATGAAATTGTTGCAACTGCACCCTTCGATACTTTTATTATTTAGTTTTGTTTTTTTTCCAACCCGTTTTCAGGAAACAAATATTACATTGTTTACCATTAAATTTTTTAACATTTTTATAAATCAAATTATATTTTGCTGAAATATTTATGCATAGTTTTACATGATTGGCTTACGCTAGTCCGATAAAAGTAAATTGCAGACTGCGTATGGCCCGATAGCTACAATTTTGAGACCCTTCAATGGTAATAAAAAATAATGACTGGCCATATTCAATTATTATTGGATGGCATTTTGTAGACAGTCATGGAAAATTACCTCACATCTGATTTTTATTTAAATTTATTGGAGTCAATAATTCTCTTCGTAAATGACCCATTCGGAAATAACCTATTAAGTACCAAGTCTCCTAGTTTAGAAACCATTGATTTATATATTTTTTTGCCAAAAGTAATTAATATTAATTTTTTTGTTTTGTTTTTTGATGAATATTAAGATTCGATTACATTATTATTTCATTATTGACTTATGAATAAGTTCTAGCTTGTGGTTGGTAATTTTCTGAAAGTTTATAACAAGTTATATTTTAGAAATTTAGTTTAATAAAATTATAAATTTTTATTTCCTTAGAAAAACTAACAAAATATTAAAAATTTTGGCATTGAAACCGAGGTCAAAAGTTGTCGTTTGAAGCACGATATGTATAAAATTAAGGTATTTGGTCAGTTCAAGGAACCGAACATTATAGCGCTATAAACGAGTTGTCATTGAAAACGATATCGTAGTAATCGAGTATACAATATTTCACAATGCACATTTAGAAGAGAAAAAATGTGACTTTCAATGTAAAAAAATCTCTGTTAAATGACGTTGAAGGGGCAGCACATATGCATTTTTCCGAAATGTAGTTCAGCATCTACTTTATAACTCCTAAAACCCGAGAAAAATCATACATTTCTAATCTTATATAATCTAAGCATACTTTTCATACAAATATATGCTAAAGAAGTATGTTTTACAATGATTTTTTTTTAATTATGTTTAATAGTTACTGAGAGATACGCTTTAAGCGTTATAAATAAAAAAAATTTGCTATGAATGCAAAAAGTTAACAGTTCATTTTAACATTGCTTTTAATTCAAAATGCCTTTAAAATTAACTACTTAAAAAAACTTTTTGAAAAATTAGAAAAAAATAATATTAAAAAAAACTAATATCGTAATGACCCTCGTTCAGACATAAATGACTGATATTTGTAATACAAGGCTGAAACTGATGTTTGGATCTTCTTCTATCGGACCAAGACAATTCTGAAACTAATTAACACGTTAATTGTTTGTGAGGAAGTTTAATAAAATGTCCCAAAATGGGGATGCCAGGTCAGGCGCGCAACCACGGGGGGGGTTTTTAGGGTCAGAACCCCCCCCAGAACCCATATTATAGTCAAATTTTATTTTGTTAACAACAAAAAAATTCGAAAGTGATAAAAAAAATTCCAAAAGAAACACTATTTCGCTTTTCGCATTTACTATACTCGCCGCCAACCAAATAAAAAACGGTAGGGATGGTGGTTTTTCAGAAAAAAAACAGGTGTTTCAAAAACCGGTTTTTCGGTTTTACTGAATCTTAAGACCGGCCTTATGAAAAACCGGTTTTTTGGTAAAAACCGAGGGCAAAAAAACCGGTTTCGGTTTTCCATCCCTCAAGTGTTTCAAATAAGGGTGGTGGCAAGTATAAATCTCTGTAAAACAAAATAGTTCTAACGAAACTTTTGTAATGTGAAGGGGGGGGGGGGGGGGTCGATAAAATGACATGTCTTGTCGCTTTATTCATTTTTGTCGTTTTTTGTGAGAGTTGCTCTAATATTGTACATTAAAAAAAGTTTTCATTTCATGCCTTTTCCTATGCAATTTCTACTGTAAAGTTCCTGAAGATATGAGTATGTTTGTAGGGAAAGCGGCTTTTTTCTCTCTTTTTACAGTTTTGTCTAAATGCTTAATATAAATCTAAGGATTGCTGTTAAGTTCCGTTTTCATTGCATTTTAATTGCTGTTTCATTTAAAACATGTTTTATATCAATTAGTTGATATTGTTATATAACGACATAAAAGCATACAATTTTTTAATTATTCCACATCGGCGATTCGTCTGTACGACGTCTTAAGTGTAGTTATAGATACAAATAACATCGTTGAAGTTTGGAACATTAATCAGTTAAATGTTTTTTTGTTCAACTTAAACTTTTAAATATGTCGTGTTAAAAAGTTACGCTTCAGACACAAATTAATGTAGTCAATTAAAAAAATTGTCAACAATTAAAATTAAAAAGTGCCCGAAAATAATATATGTTTTGACCAAAAAAGCCTAAAAACGGTTAACCGAAATCTTAGTTATAGTATACTTAATAAAGCAACCCCTTGTAGAGGAAGTGCACGTTAAATATGCTCCAAAGTCCTGATGCTGCGTACGATGTCGCCCTTATAACGGTTGCGTTGACTGTCATTATTATGTTGACGGCTCGTCACCTGACTATGATTTTAAATTACGATGCCCGTCGCCAATTGCTATCGTATAGCTCTAGTGCGGCGATGATTCAAATTTGAACTAAATTTATAATAATAACTTTTATTATCACAAAAACAAAAATAAATAAATGTAAACGAACGCCAAGGGAAAACATGACATTCAAAAAGCAATCTACTGTTGACCAACGTGGTGCCAACGAGACTGATATTATGAATTCCATTACCCATAAACAATTCTAATCGTTCTAAAAAAGTCTAAACATTTGCTTATTGGCGTAATAAATTTCTCTCATTTCCTTTCTTTCCGAGTCTTTTTTTTTTTTTTAATAAAGAATGGCGCCATCACCGATGAACAACCATAAGTCGAAGGGAGTATAAGAAAAAAACCATAAAAATAAAATATTGACTGATTTATTTGAAATTCGCTTTTTTTTAGTTTGCTTATTATAGTACATACAAGTAAAATCGGTGTATCACACGTTGTAGTTTTTGCGCGCCTTTTTTTCTCGTATTCTATTCTTAAGATTGGATGGATGTCCATGTGAGCAAAATATTGGTAAGTTTAATTTCTTCTCTAAAGTATCTGACGATGAGTATGTTTGTTATTAACTTGGGGCGCGTTTTTTTAACCTATCTATTGTTTTTATCTGAATGTTTTTAACATAAATCTAGAAATGGCTGCTCAGTCACTTCTGTTTTCATTACATTTTAATGGATGTTTTATATTTAAAGCACGTTTTTTAATAATTGCTATTTTTACGGCATAAATACATCAATATTTAAATTATTTTACATCGGAGATTCGCCTGTTCTGTATGACGTCGTAAGTACACTTCTTTGCTTTGTTGAAGTTCGAAATATTAAATCATTTAATTGGTTTTTTTATCAGCTTGAGGGGGCTGGGGAGCCCAGTCGGTTAAGCACTCGCTTAGCATGCGGAAGGTCCCAGGTTCGGGTCCGGGCATCGCCAAAATAGCTGCCGACCTATAAACGGCCCGTGCAGCCAAAAATGTCCGACGAATAATACCCCGTGTAAGGGAGTGCACGTTAAATATCCTTCAAAGTCCTAACGCTGCGTACGATGTCGCCCTTAACGGTTGCGTTGGGTGCCTATTCAGGTGTGGCTCGTCACCTGACTGTGGTTCTAAAATACGACGCCCGTCGCCAATAGCCCTCGTGTAGCTCTAGTGCGACGATAATTCAAAACCAAACCAAATTATCAGCTTGACCTTTAAATATGTCCTATTCTTACCAAATTTATTAGTTAGTTACCGGCCAAATCGTGGCGTGTTTATAAAGAATGCCCGATTGTTTTGTTTTATTAAAAAGTTAACGGATCTCTTTTGCCACTTCGCGATCTGGCCAGCCAATTCCCGAAATCAAGGAAAGACTAGACACTAGACATTGGCCAGCCAATTCACCGCGTCTTTAGATACTTCGGGATTTGGCTGGCCAATTCGCGAAGTGGCCTAATTCGGGCTGTGACCGTAACATTTACATAAATTCCTTCAAAAAATTGTCCAATTAATTTTGTAATTATAGTATATTTTTAACATTTAAATTTTTAAATTTAAATAAATTTTCAATATATCTTTACTCTTGCCTCCTTTTATAATAAAATTTGATATTAGAAGCTTATCGTTGAATTTCGGTACAACAAATCCGGTTTTTTAAATGATCTAATTAGTTAAATTATAAATAAAAACATACAATAATTGATTTTTTATTTAGTACACTTAATTAATGTTTTATATTTTTAAAAAAAAATTAACTATTAAATACAAATATGAGTTTCGTACAATAAAAACTAATTGATGTACATAAATAGTAACTGGAAATACTAAATTAATTCTACAAAACTGCATTAAAACAAAAGTAAATTAAATTAAAAATCAATTTTAATTCAAATAGTTTTGAATAAAAATATAAGTAATTTTTATTGAGAGTAATTTTCATTAAAACTAACTTAAATAACAATTAATTTTAAATATCATTAATTTTAATAACAATTAATTTTAATTATCATTAATTTTAATTACAATTAATTTTAATTGTAATTAATTTTTATTACAATTAATTTCACTTATAATTAATTTTAATTACAATTAATTTTAATTAAAAATAATAAATTGAAAAATAATTTTTTAAAAATGAAACCCCCCCCAGGATTTTTTTCTAGTTGCGCCCCTGTGCCAGGTCGCAAGAGGTTAATGTTTCAGATAAGTAGCTATACTAATGCATAACAAATATATGTATTTGTATGTCAGAAACACAATTATTATATTGAAACAACACACTTATTCTCAGCATTGCAATGTTGCAATTTTTGCACAATACTTTGTGTTCTGATTGTGCTGTTTTAATACCAAGGTTTTGTTTTAAGTGTAACTCTATACAACTGAAGAGTACACGGGAAAAACCGATTGATTTTGCAGAGAAGTTTCCTTAGTGGGCCACTTTGGCGATGATAGCGAGTGATCGCCTAAACTTGTGTAAGGAAGCCAGTTCCTACCACAGATATCATAGTTAAAGTAATAGTGGCAGATCACGTGATCTCCAATGCTAACGACGGGACGCGCAAGGAGCTCCCAGAAGAGCCCCAATGAAGTCAATGTTGTAGGTCACGTGATATACCATGCTAATACTTCAACTACTATCTCCGTGGTTCCTAGCTACCAAGATTCAGGCGATTGGCGATCCCAACGCTTGGACCAAGCGAAGAAGAAAGAGAGAAACCTGTTTTATGCCGCCAACCAGACAATTGCGGGCGTCCGCCTATAAATCAATCGGTTATTCCCGTGCACTCTTCAACTATTTCATATTACAACTGTCATTTCTGTCAGTGATTCTTAATAAAGACAAATGTAATTTCAGAAACATCTAAGTAAAAAAAAACTATGTTAATTTTTTTCTGAAATCAACAATAAAAGCTGCAAAAAAACTCACTCTTGAAACATAGTTTTCTCCAAAAAGGGACTTTTTCTTTTGCGTGTCAATTTCACTTTTGTTTTGCTCCAGCCATTTCCTCAGTGAAAATGGCTGGTCTAATTTCCGATGGAAATCCTGTTTCAGCGGCTTGTCACTCGAAATGGAACCTGATGGAAAAAACCCACAAAACAAATTACTTGACTGAAGCCACTACAATGCGGTCTGCTAACTTTAGAAGAAAGTTAAGGCACTTATTTGTAAGTAATCTTATTTAAATAAATAATAGAAGAAGAGAGAGATATTTTGTCCTATACTTATATATTTTTAATTTTAAAATAATAATGATTAAGATTACATATATAAAAGAAATTTTATCATGCAAAGAATTATAAGTACTTTTTTGGTATAACTAGTGAAAACATCTTGTTTTTTATTGTAAATTATGTTGGCTCCCTCTTTTTGTAATTAAAGAAACTCTATTATAACGTTTATTATTAACTTTTAACCGTTTATTATAACCTTAACGTTCATTATAACCTTTATAATTAACTCTATTATTGTGATACGATTAACTGCGATTTTGTGCACGAAATTTACATTTACGTAAGGCAATATACAATCTAATAACTCTACATATCTGTTAATTTATACTCTTATTCAAACATGCAAAAATCTTCAAATACACACAAATTTTGTGTCATACTACTGTGTGCAGGTAAACTGCAGTATCTAGACTATTGACTTAGTTCATTGTTCTTAAAATTCAATAAGTTTAGCTTACAAGAAAGTGCTCTAAATGGCTAATTTATTCGGAGCAAAAATGGCTTAGTTAGGTCATTGTTGCAGGTTCCTATACTGTTAACCAGACCACGGCATTACAGTACCATCTTGCTATAATCGCGACTTCTATCCCGGTCAAATTATGTCTCCCAAATTTTTTTCTTCGTTATTTTAATTTTCAAATATCGACTAGAACTTTCAAACTTCGATACAAGTCGAAAAGAGGTTTCAAAAAACAGTACAGCTAACTTCAAATTACTATTTTAATAGAACAAGTCTAAATAAGTAAACAAAAATATATGTGTAAAATGTACAGGAATGTTCCATGTTATTGTAACAAATAAAAGTCTTAGTTGAATATTTTATTTCGTCATTTTACAGTGATTTCATTACAATGTGACTTTATATACCGTTCTTAATATCAAAACCTTTTTAAAGGACATGTACACATCAAAAGAATTTTTTTTTTGTTTTTGTTTTGCGGAATCTAAAAATAAGACTGATAAGAGGACCCGGTGTCTAATCCGCGTCTGCCCCATATGGTGTAGGGTATGGAAAATCAAAATTTAGTATAGTATTTGCATGAAGTTAGAAGATACAATACTAAAATAATAATTGTGTGTGTATGCAAAACAAACAATCGGTGATTATTTTTTCCACTAAAAATTTCCTATGTGCTTAAATTTGTAATTAATCAAATTTGTAGATTTTTTTATAAAAGATTTAAATTATAAGAGGTTTATGTTTAATATCACTTAAATAACAGTTGAAAATTGAGATAAATAGTTTTAAAAATTTATTATTTTAAAATAAAGAATTTTTTATTATCTAGACTGTAGATGGAGACACAATACATTGCAAGACCTATTTCAAATTTAATCGGAGACAAGGTAACATGGGGGGTTCGTCATACTATAAGAGTTCTTTATTCTATATATTCCATTATTAAATTTAAACTATTTTCTTGATTAAAATAAGTGTTAGTATTGTAAAAGTTTTCATTTCCAATAAATATGAGGTGGTGCTCATCTCATCTTTGAAAATACAATATAGAATTTAATATTTTTCTAATGCTATCATGGTATACATTTTGGAATTGAGTAAACCTTCCAAACCTATTCCTATAAAACTGTAGCACAACCAATACAAGCTTCAAATTATTTCGACAAGCTTTCAAATCTTGTAAGCCCTCACGTTAAGACAACGGGATTGGACGTAAGACTTGGAACAAAGAACAGCTTTTACAAGCACAAATTCTTGTGATTATTGCGTGGAATATAAGGATATGTATAGTACATATTGTTTTTCTTCTAGCCAACTTAAATAATTTAAAATGTTCAAAAATATCTTAAAAGCTCATTAACAGAAAAATATCTAAGTGGTAAATTACAGGACATTTATTTAGAATAAATTCCATAACTCACCAGGTAAAGGTTTCCCCGTCCTGTATGCCTCGGATTCAAAATACTCCTTGATTAGAGGACCAAATGCTTCTAAACTTTCACAGTAAAACCACTTTTCGTAGAGAATTTCTTCACTATTTTCAACGTAGTACCTAAAGTTAGTAAAGGAATGACTCTAAATCAGAATTTCTTCACTATTTTCAACGTAGTACCTAAAGTTAGTAAAGGAATGACTCTAAATCAGAATTTCTTCAAACTCTTGAGTTAAATATGACTTATCCAAATTTTAGAAAGGTTAGAAACTGTTTTTTTTTTTTTAATATTTGAACAAATAAAGGGGGAAGATGTGTTTTGTACAAAACTTTTGTGATAGTAAAAGTAAAGTCAATTTTTAAGTATAACTTTGTCCAGTTATTATTTATAATTCAAGGTTGTTTTGAAACTGTGAATGCTATTCTTTATTAATATTAATGTTTTATTTTGAAATTACACTTTGTCCATGTGTCAAAGCTATGTAATAGTTCTGCCCATTCAGTGTGAGATATTTTAATAAGTATTTAAAACAATTTTAAGCCTTCTGATATTTGTGATAAAAAAAAGTATCGTTTTCAATCTATGTAAGAAAACAACACAAACCTTATGCAATCGAATTCAGTTTTCTGCCTCTCCCTCTCAATAACCAATCCCAATGTGTTTGAAGACCTCTGAGGGGAATGAGGAATACAAGGTGGCAACAAAAATACCTAAAATAAGCAACAATGTAGTCATTTCTAAGAGCAAACTTAATCTATAATAATAAAAGAAAGAGTCTGTCTGTCTGTATGTCTGTGTGTATGTCTGTGGATCACAAAAGACCTACTTAGACTGCTCTAAAAAATTCGAAATTTTTAATATAGATTCCTTTTAATACCTACGTGTGCACCTGAGGCTTAGTTTTTTCATATTTGATTGTGATTT